>JAVGVS010000269.1:299730-602163 GCA_032718565.1 Distichodus sexfasciatus
TTGTACACCACTGACTGGTCATAGAAAGTTATTTTACAATACATCTAAAAAATAAATACTTTATTTAATGAGCTATAAATGACTTTGTGATATCTGCCTTTAATGGAAACTTCCTGTTAGAGCCGGGCGGTATGACTAAAAATCTTTATCACAGTATTTTTCAAAATTATATCGGTTTCACGGTATACGGCAGTATTTTTTACGGCCTTTTTTTTTTTTTTTAAGTATGACTGGCCGTTTACCACATTTTAATGGATGAAATGAATTATTGCATCTGAGTGAAGTTGCTTTTGCTTTTTCACCAGTGTTACCTGAAGATCTGGAAGCCGACCATAGTTTCATTTCCTAAGACATTTTTTTTTGGCAACACTATCCTTTTCACAACATATTTTCAAGCGTCCAAAGAGGTATTTAGACTTAAAGTATCCATTGATTATTGGTTACACTCATATAATTAGGGGGCCATGCCATTGGAATCATGCTGATATTTTTTTTTTTTTTCCTGCCTTAAAACGCATTGTGGAGAAAAAACTGTAAGACCTACAGCTTTGAAATTTGGCAGGTAGGTCCGGTACCCCACCCACTACTCAGGCAATACTCAGTCTAATAACCTTTGAACCGTAGCTCCGATTCTCAAAAATCTTATACCATCTTACTCCTTGGCTCAAGATGAATATTTTAGACCCGCATCTATTTCTGCCGTACTTGATTTTTCGCTAATTTGCATAATATGCAAAACCATCTCTTGCGAACTAGTCCCTGGATTTTTGTCCAGTCTGCATGCAACTGGTATCATTTGAATCCCAAGACACTCTTCTTTAATTATTATCGAGCACATTTTTAATTTAGGTCTTCATTTTTCTGTAATATGCAAATAAATGTGGTTGGCTTGGCATAGGACTGCAACACCACACACTGTCATAGAAATCCGGCTCTGGGTGGGCTACAGCTTTAAAATTTGGCAGGTAGGTCTGGTACCCCTTCCACTACTCAGGCAAAAAAATTGCACCATTCTGATAGTTGGTGGCGCTATAAAAAGCTATTTTGCATTTTGCCTAATACGTTTTGAACCGTAGCACCTTAGATAAAAGGATGAAACGTGTCATTTTTCAACATCTGTCCACTTCGATTCATCAAAAACTGATAAAGCTGCAAATTGCATGGTCCCCGTAATCACTGCTTGCAGTTATATTTACATTATACAATTGGAAAAAAAACTCTGTTCAATTGAAAATGAGGAACTACTGAAGTTATGTGTCATTTTGAACCAATTTGATCTATAAAATGAGCTGCTTTTGGCCTTTCTGGAAGAGAACTACATTTCTCACAATACCCTGCGTGCACAGCCCTCGGAGCCGCGTCACAACCAAGTGTTCCGGAATAGACTACATATAAACGGCTGTATTGTGAGTAGAACGCTGGTTGTTGTGGTTATTTATCAGCTAAAATATGCGTTTTGTTTGTAATAAACGGGACGCTGTCCATGTTTAGTGGTGCAGCAGTGAAAAAGTTCCCCCCCTTAAACAGTTTTCAGTTACGCCACTTTCTGTACGATGTTTAGACTATTTAAACCGGTATTGCGGTATAAGAAAAAATGATATCATAATAATAAAAAACGGTTTTCGGTATGAACCGGTATACCGCACAGCACTACTTCCTATGAATGAGAAATTTAAGTTAAGATAAATCCTGTCTGAGATTTGAACCGTGAACCCTCCGAATTAGAGGAGCAACTCCCTTTAGTATCCATTTTTTTCTGGTTAATTCTACCGATCACTGAAAGAAAATGTTAGCTTTGCTCTCTCTCACTTTCTTCCGGTAACAAAAACATTCCAGACATTATTTCTCCAGACGCGCACTACCCACAGCGGAATGTAAATAAAATTTTAAATATGGGGAGAAAATGACAATTCAGCATTGAATTCTCCTGGAGCCTACCTCGCTGAGAATAATCACTTTGGGCTGCGTCAAAAGCCAGTATTAACCTTTTTAAAATGAAAGTGAGTGATTATTTGTCATTATGAACACACCACAGCACACACTGCACCACAATGAAATGTGACCGCTGCGTTTGACCCCTCCATGAAGGAGCAGTGGGCAGCTAACAAGTGCCCAAGGAGCAGTGCTTGGGGACGGTACCTTGCTCATGAGTACCTCAGTGGTAACTTTACCAGCTCTGGATTCGAATCTGTGACCTTCTGACCACGGGGTGAACACCCTACCATTACACTACCAACTGCCCCTTAGTGTTATGTGATCGTGCCACATTGGGCTCATGTTTTAGAAAGTGAGTATTTGTTATTGTGAGCACAGCACACAGGTCAACCTCTGCATTTGACTCATCTATGAAGGAGCAGTGCTTGGGGACGGTACCTTGCATAGGGGTACCTCAGTGGTCCAGGACTTGAACCGGCAACCTTGCGATCACAGGGCGAACTCCATAAACCTTTACACTACCAACTCTACCAATTCACTGCCAATATATTACTGGTTATCATCATCATCGTTATCCTCCCGACTCCACCTCCACCTCCCGCCTGCACGTGCCACATCGTAGTAGGCCGCGTTCCCAAATGGCTCTGTGCTGATCCGATAATCTAATCTCTCCTGAACTCAATCGCTACAAGCTCTGACTGCAAAGTGGATAAGGAGAACAGGGTGTATGTTTCACAGAAAGGTGGCCCGAGGTGACAGCCATGCTAATCCGTTCCACTCTTCAGGGACGGCCTTGAAGCAACTCCATGCTTGTCGCATTTACGTTTGCAACGTTTACCAGACACGCCATCATGCAGAAATGAATTACTAGTAGTAACTTTATTGAGCTGCTTTTAAAATGCTTTACTGTTACAATTTTTTTCTACACTACATTGCCAGTCATTTGTTTCTAACTGGTAATGTAGAGTGGAAAAACACTACATATTTGCAAAAACAATCTCTATTTACACCTTTCGGTTTCAAATTGGTGTTGAATTGGCAGAAGTGGAATCTGATAGGCTCCCGTACCGTACCGTGCCCATGTAGAGGACAATTATGGATGTCGTGAGCTACTTCTGTAACTCTGTAGAGTAACTACTGTATTAAAACAGGAGCTCAGCTGTGGGAAAATGTGACTGGATTTGGACTAGCTAAAGCCATGTTTCCATTAGCAGACGCGAAACAGACTGCAGTCTGATATCACGCAAGTTAAATTTGGATTGGCCCCAATGCCACCTTGGCACTGCAGTGAGAACAGATGGGCCTCTCTGAGCCTCGGATACGGTGACCGGGAGGGGACACCTTCAGTTCACTTAAGTTTGTTGTGGCCACGATATATAAACTCGTGGGAACGTGATATGTCGTGGCCACGAGATATTAACTCGTGGGAACGTCATATTATGTGGCCACGAGATCATTTTGTCGAGGGAACGACATCCTTATGTCGTGGCCACGAGATGTGAGGTCGTGGGAACGTCATAGTAACTCGTGGGAACGTCATATGTCGTGGCCACAAGATCATTTTGTCGAGGGAACGACATCCTTATGTCGTGGCCGCGAGATGTGAAGTCGTGGGAACGTCATGTCGTTCCCTCAATAAAGCATGTTGAGGCCACGACTTCACATCTCGTGGCCACGACATAAGAATGTGTTCCCTCGACAAAATGATTTCGTGGCCACGACATAATATGACGTTCCCACGAGTTAATATGACGTTCCCACGACTTAATATCTCGTGGCCACGACGTAATATCACGTTCCCACGAGTTTATATATCGTGGCCACGACAAACTTAAGTGACCCGAAGGTGTCCTCTCCCGGTCACCGTACTCGGGGCATCCATCCGCATGACGCTGGTGAGAAGGTGGTGCGTGAATCGCGGACGTGAGAAACTCGTGGCGTGTTAAATTCCTATTTGGACGGGAGAGTCGGTTCTTATGGCTCGGCTCACTAAAAAGAGCCGACTCTTTCGGCTCCGAAGTGGCTCCTTAGATTTTTTGTGGCTTAAATTAATTTATTACCGAAAATAATGTAAAAAAAAAATTGTGTACAATGAATGACTAATATAAAATGTTTATTATTTAGATGGCTTATTATACTCATCATAGAACAGTGCTACAAGAAATAAATTTATTACAAAAACAAATACCCATCTTAATTTGACAAAAGATCCCCTCTCTGATTGTATGTGTAATTATTTATTAACTTTTAACTATTTACAGACAGGAGCCGGGTCTATGAGCCGTTTGATTCGCGACCGACACATCACTATGACGTGGAGTTTAAGTAATTATCACCAGAACTTCAGTGATTTTAGTCTCGTCCGAGTGCGCCATGTCTACAATCATTACGAACACTGTCAGAGATCACGGGTGATTATTACATTGTGTAAAAAGTCTGGAACAATGACATACAGGTAATACTCACGACAAACGCGATTCTGAAGAAAAAGGTCCGAAGCACTTGTGAGCAGCACAAAGTTTCTTATAGCTTCAGTGCCTATTACTAGCAGTTACGTAAGCAACGTAACGCGCACACAACGACAGCGAGATAAGAGCCCGTTTACACGTATGCGGACATTATTTACTAAAACGCTTTTTATGTTTTTTTACTGCGTTTACACGACATTTGGTTGTTTTTTTTAAGTCTATTTACACGTACGTGAACATTTTATATGCGCATATTTTTATACGTTTGGGGCTTTAGTTTATACGTATCCACAAAATTCAGCGTTTTGAAAAATCTTCACTTTGAAGGGTGTTTTAAAATTGTTCATAAAACTATCCGAGTATGTGGGAAAATTCCGTTTACGTGTAGACGAAAGGCACAAATGTATAAGAAAAAATATGCGTTTACAAAAATATCCGCATACGTGGGGAAAAATCGTGTAAACGAAAGGCCCAAATGTATTTAAAAAATATATATGCGTCTATAAAATGATAGTGTAAACAGGCCCGTCGGAATCGGCCGTTAATATTACAGACGTCTTGTGGTAAAATAACTATCATAATTATAACATTATCAGTTACCTCCTCATGTAAAACTAACCGTGTCCGAATATTACTTAACGAAAGACTCGACTGTTCGTTTTGCCGCTGTTCTTACCGAGATATTTGTTATTAAAACCTGCTTACGCTATTTTCACGCAGAACAACAAACTTCCACAATTTGTCCGTTTCAGACAGAAGGCGTAAGGACAAACTTCTTAGTAACTTGAAGAGAAAAACATTGGTGAACTAGGCCCAGTGAGTACACGACAGGACGGAAAAAATTACACCAGATTGTAGAAAATGGTTGGCAAAGTCAGGATCCATTCTTATGACTTTATGTCTGATGATACAAAAACTGTGAAATCGAAAGAGAACAGTTATGACTATGAAATAATTACAACATGAAGGAGGACACACCCACACACAGTCATCACATTCACAATTGCAAGCAAAGGATGAACGGAAGAGGGGGTCGTAATGAGGACCGTCCACTCACGGCAAAGTGTTCCGTGTCATGAGGCTACACAATGCGGCAGAAAGGTAACAAAATCATCGGGTTAAATAATAATTAAAAACAGCTCAAACATCCATTTGCATAATTATGTCGTCTATATTTCAACCTACTTGGATACAAGTTTGTATAGGAGTACAACAAAATATAGGCTTCAAATATTGAATATTCATTATAGTTCAGTCCAGACAGACGATCTGCTCTCCCTTTTTGTACACAAGTGTAAAATAATGCAGAAAAGCAAAGAGTGGCGGTGACGAGAAAAACAAAAAAAAAGAGGCGTCAAAATGCAAATGGTGAAATGATCGAGTTTTAAGAAGTGCTTTAAGAGCTTACTGAAGATGCAGTTGCTTTTCAAAGTGTAAAAAACACTGCCTTGTACAAAATATCAAAAAGGGTTTAGTTTTTCTCATATTTACAGAGGGAAAAAAAAGTACAATCAGCTTCCTACATCTCATTTGAAGGAAAACAGAAGAGTTGCGACTGAAGGCTTTGCGTTTTTTTTTTTTTTTACACATTGATCGCTCCAAGTATATGCACGGTTTATGTACAGAGTCTCTCCGGTCAGTGCTGGTGAGCTGGTGGAAGAAAAAAAATTAACGTTTCCTTTTTTTCCTCTTCTTCCCTTCCGATTCTGACCCCGTGTGCAGCAGAATCGGCATCTGGGTTAAAGTCACTGCTGTAAAGCTCACAGCTCCAACGGTCTGCCATTATTACAAACAGGTCAAAAAAGGGACAGGTACAGGGAAAAAAAATTAAATGAACATATATATGAAACAAACATCTCCCCTGTTCTTTTTTTAGCCCCCCACCCCCAAACCTGAAATCCAGGCTGGAAACTGACGTTAACGATAGTATTTGGGGAATGAACTGGTGTGCATCAGACTGGAGACAAGATCTCATCATGACCCGACTGTCCGGACTTTGTATGAAAAGGCTGTTTGCCATTTTCAGGAGAAAAGAAAAGACAGAAGAGAAAATGTGACGGGAGCCACATCTCAGCCCTGCACGTCCAACCTGATTTGAAAAGCGTTGACAGAAATAGGCTGCCATTTTCATGAGAAAACAGAAAAAAAAGAACAGAAATCGTTGTCGAGGATGTGGGGGGAAAACAGCGTCTCGGGTCTGCACGTCCAACCCCAATTTCCAGAGAGAAAACAATTTGGGAAAAAAACAAAAAAATATAGAAAAGGTTGGTGTTGAGCTGCGTCTCAGCTCTGCAAGTCTGCCTGCGAGTTGAGCAAGTTTTCCACCGCCGTCTCCGTCCTCTCCACGCTAGGACTCCCGATTTTTACAATCTTCACGTCCTGCAGGGTGGTCGGCTTGGTGTTTGTGACGAGGCCGGCGGTGGTGAGCTGCAGGAGCTGGGTGCCGCTGACGGGCGTGAGGGTGCGCAGGGTGATGGGTGTGCCGGGCTTGGCGGTTGCGGCTGTGGTGGGGAGGGTGATGAGCTGCAGCGTGATGCGCTCGCCGTTCTGGCCCTGTGCAGGCACCAGGGTGGGCACGGCCTGCAGGAGCAATTTGCCCCCGGCCGCGCTGGGCGTGGTGGCGGTGCCAGGCGTCGTCAGGACGGGAGAAGAGCCAGTGGGGGAGCCGATGGTCACCGTGGAGACTTTCTGACCCTGGGGGGCGGCCATGAGGACGGGTACCTGCATGGCCAGCCTCACTGTCCTGGAGGAAAGACAGGAAAACAGACAGAGAGCGTTAGGGAGAAAGAGATGGGAAGAGGGGAGAGAGACAGAGAGTGTGTTTCTGACACGGATCGTGTCCGGAGTGTTTTACCTGGGGGTTGTCGCTGTGGAAACTGGCGACTGATGCACCGTTACAATGCCTTCAGGTCCTGAGGCGATGTTGATGATGGACGGTGAGGCTAAAACAGGCGACACTCTGCCCTTCCTCTTCTTCGCAGAGGCAGAATCAGCTGCCGTGGGGCTCTGTCGCTTTCCTTTTTCCACGCCGTCCTCCATATCGTCGTCGATGAAAACTATGTCTTTGGGCATCTCCTTGAACTGATACACCAGTCTCTGGCCTTCCACCTTGGAAAGGATTCCTCGCTGGTAGTAATACCTAAACACAACAGCACAACAAAATCAGTTTTGTTTCTATTTGTGAAACACTGCTTAAATATTTGATTTACATGGCAACTGCATTTTTACATTTCTTTCCCACTAGCCACTACAAAATCTACTTTAAGTCCATAAGGTTTAAATGCACTGAATCATGAAGGTTTTGTCATGTCTGTGCTCTAACAGCAAACTTACCTGAGCGCCCTTCCCATAGTCTCATAGTTCATATCTGGTTTGTTTTTATGTTTGCCCCAAAGTTTGGACACGGCTTTGGAGTCCACCAGTTTGAAAATCCCCTTCTCTTTCTCTGTCCATTTGATGTACTTGGGGCAAGTCTCTTTGTCCTGCAGGAGGTCCAGGAGAAACTCCCACAGATATGTTGTAGTGCCTGTGATATAAACACACCACTAACGTAAATATATAATTTCCAAAGGTACAGAAAACATGTCACAAACATACTGAATACACACACCACTTACCCCTGCTCTCTTTTGATTTCCTCTTGTAAATGAGATCCAGGGAGCCATCGCAGCATGCACGTGCCGTTTTGGATTTCCGCCCTAATCAAAATAAAAGTAAGCAATGTTCATATATACATATATTTCCCAACAAGTGTAAGGATATATGCATGTATATATCTGTGTTTAGCTATAGTACCCCTTTTCTTCTTCTGTAGATCTTCTTGTTGCAGATCAGACACTAAGTCGTCCTCTATGGGCGCTATGTCCTCAGTGCTCACCTCTACCTCAGACAAGAACTCTTCTACACATAAATGAAATATCAGTACTGTATAGGACAGTATTATGCATACTATCAACAAACCACTACGTGGCTTTTGTTAGTTTATGACTATTTCTACCGAGGGAGGCTGGAGTACCTGGGCTGTGGTCTCCCTGCAGGCTGGCAGGAGAGTCCATGTGCAGAAGAGCTTCAGCGGCCTCAATGGTTTTGTCATGAACGGAGACCTCCACTGGGAAATAGAATTATAAGTCCCATTAGATTTCACTGATTAGTCAGTCACAGGAGGGCATTTGAGAAGATGCAAAACAGAACAAAATAACAAATAAAAAAATTAATAAAAGTAAAATACAAACTTCTTCTTCTGCCTCTTTATTTACTTCAAATAAGACGAAATGACTTAACATTTTATCTTAACTGAAGTGATATTAGAGTTTTTACACTCTACGTCCAGAGCACGTAAACAAAGACCATTTCCGTGTTTACAACCCCGCTCGTTTCCCTCCCAACGCTGCTGCGCGGAAGCCCCACCCCCCTTCACGATTGGCTAAAAACAACCGCTGGGTTTGCATATCTGCTTGCTCATTGGTTGACTGAGCAAATTTGAAAAAAAAAATTAACCGCGGTCCGTCACGGCTCCCCGTCAATCATCCAAAGCACCGCCCATTTAACTACCAGCACGTCTGCCATCGACATCAAAAGAAGTATCAGGCGAAGTAACTGCAACAAATTTTATATAATATAACACAAAAAAGTAGACAAAGTCTTCATGTTGGTCAAGAAAAAACTGAAAATGTACAAAACCTTTTTTTAAATCATCGCACTAAAGTAATGCTGGCTTAATTTAACCAATACACGTATCCTCTTAAAATCATACCAATCCGGCGCTAAAAACAAACAAATATAAGGCGCGTCGCAAAATTATGGATTGTGAAGCATTTCTTGCACTGATTGTGTACATAAACGCTCCCGCTCTATTCTAAACACAGAACCGTTATGTTTGCGAGGTCAACAAACAAGCTCGACTAGTGGCCTAACTAATGTTCAAATTCATACAAAACGTTAGTTTAGTATGCTAAAATGAAAAAGAGATGCTTTTCAACTAAAACAAATCGGGTGTATATGGTGCTGAGGGAAATCCGACAGCGTGGCAAACAGGAGAGAGAAAAGACAACATCCATATAAACTTCCTGGTTTCCCACGACAACTCGCATCAGTCCAGGCAGAAGCAAAGAGCGAGAATGGCTCCAAAAACAAATCAATTTTACTGCACGACTGGCCCTAAACACCCACAAAATAGTCATAACTCCTTCTAGTCATCATTAAAAATAGAATAGTAAATAAAATGCCCCGCGTTACTAATCGAAGTGATCTTAAGCGCTACTTCCTGATTAAGCGTGAGCGCCGCTTCCGAGAGGGACTCGGTGGTGAAGCAGATGCGCGGAACTGACGCAGACATGCACACATACCGTTTTCCCACAAATATAAAATTATATGCAAGTCTATTACCGGCTTTGATGAGCAAATCGAGCTGGTTTTCGCGTCCCTCGTGTAATTGAGTCGCCATATTCCCCGTTGCAAGCAGCAGCGGACGCAGCTAGAACTTCTTTCTGCAGTGAGGCACCATTAGGCTTCATGTGCGTATCACTCCGCCGCTCGTAGGAAAGAGTACGAGTACGCGCGATCCTTCCGCCAACAAAATTTAGGTCTGTATAGCCTTTCACTCACAACCGATTTTAGACGTGTAGCACCGTTTATTTAATTCAGCATTTTTAAGAACATAATACGAACATTTCTATTGACAACAGATTTCTTCAAATCTGTTTCCACTACCAATTAGAACTTTTGTCGAAATTTCTCTGCCACAAGATGTCTCTCTCTACCTCCTATGTTCTTACATTGATTTTATATTACAGGAATCAGATCATTTCCCATAAATAGCAGTTGTGGTTAATGTATCTAATATGTCTGTAGTTTCTATGATCAATATGAAACTTTTTCAACCTTGTCTGTGACTGTTTATTTAGTTTACTTAATGGCGATTTTATGGATTTAGCCATCATTATGGTGCTCGTTAAGAGCAATAAAACAAGTTAAAAGCAATTATATTTATTTGTCCAATTTATGTCAGAGGTGGCTTTTAAAATGTATTACAGTAAAAAAAATTATATTATATATAATTATAAAACTTATTTATATGTATATATACACACATATGTGTATATATATTATAAAACTTTTATTTATATTATATACACATACATATATACACATACATACATACATACACAGTACTGTGCAAAAGTTTTAGGCAGGTGTGAAAATGCTGTAAACAAAGAATGTTTTCAAAAATGAAAGTGTTAATCATTTATTTTCATCAATCAACAAAATGCAGTGAATGAACAAAAGAGAAATCTAAATCAAATCAATATTTGTGACCACCCTTTGCTCCTTCAAACAGCATCAATTTTTCTAGGGAAGACGGTAATAACAGTTTTTGAAGGAACTCACAGTAGGTTGTTCCTGCAAAACATCTTGGAGAACTAACCACAGATCTATAATCCCATAATCCCACAAAATCCCTGACTTTGTGCAAGTGTACCTATAAGAATTGATGCAGGTCACACTTGCATTTTGTAAATTGACAAAAATAAACTATCATTATTTATATTTCTGAAAGCATTCTTTGTTTACAGCATTTTTTTCACACCTGCCTAAAACTTCTGCACAGTAATATATATATACATTATATATATATATATATATATATATATATATATATATATATATATATATATATATATATATATATATGTGTGTGTGTGTGTGTGTGTTTTACTCTCTGCCATTGCTGTTATATATGTGTGATAATAGCGTTATGAAAGTGAGTGAGTATTCCTGATTGTACACCACCACAAAATATGATCTCTGCCTTTAACTCACTGGTGATTAGCTCATGATAAGTCTTTATTTTCTGACCAAAGTTAACAAATTTTTCAAACCGAGCACATACATTATCTCTCATAATGTACCCTTCGACGACACTACAACCATTTTCATCTCTTCTGACTCCAACATCCTTAATAGACCATGCTTAGAAATGCAAACTAACTCCTGCCTTGAAATTCACCACCAATCACAGATCAATTTATTCAACTGAACAGCAATCACGCTCCACCAACATGCTTTTTAACGGCCACTGGCTAGTATCTCTACAGTAGCAATTAAGTCATTGCTTACCTGTGCCAACCTCTTGCAGCTCTGTCTCCACCACCTGCTCCTCGGCCACGTCCTGCATCAGGTAAGTATTCTCATCGTCGCAGACAAGGACCTGGGCGGCATAACATTGCTCCACCTCTGCACTGTTCACCTGCTCCACGATCACCGCCGGACACTCCTCCTCCTCCTCATCCACAGGACCACCACTCCATCAGAAACATGCCTCCTAATGGCACAAGGAGGGTCATCTATTCATTCAACAACATCTACAAATAATAATCTACATGTTGATTACACAATATTATTAGTGTAAACAACACAGAGCCCACTCTCGTAACATGCTCTAATGAATGTCTCATACCTGTTGCATCTCCTCTTCTCCAGTGACACACCAGCATGCCTCTCCACCGCCTATTACCACAACAGAGTAAGTCAAGGACTCATTCCTGTGTTCCACTGCACCTCTGTAGGCTGAACAGCACTTCAACCCCCTGAAAGGACACAAAATAAATACATTTAATAAAACATTCAGTGGGCTGCAGTCTTGGAAGCACCAGAATGTCGCCATGTTTACAGCAGGGTACTTTTTGTTTGCTTTTAAACATGGACCTTGTAACCTCATTATATTTATACTACAAAACCCCATTATTTAAACAAACGCTTTGTTATTTTCTGCACCATCGCTCGTATTTTAAAGTATTATAAATATTCAAACTTAGAAATCAGTTGCATTTCTTTCTTTTTTTCCCCCCAATCAGCTTCATAAAGGTTCCAGAGATGCTTTTCCAAGTGTTGAGACTTCTTAGTCATGATAAACATGCTACTTTTATTACAGTTTTACTACAACTTGCTGAGAACTATTAAAAGTACACAAACAGACATTACAGTGACTGATTACAAACTCATTTCCAACATCTAAGCAAAAGTACTGAAATGAAAAATAAAAATTCTGTTGAGAAATGCACGATTGCTCAAAGGAACACAATCACACACAGTAGACAGTCATCTTTTTAAGAAATCGATATATCACAATAAATCTTAAAGCAACAAGGTCATTCAGAAGAGGTGGGGAAGAAACAGAAAATTAAAGAGAGAAGAGGAGATGTAGGTTAAGCACAGGGCTGGCTGTGATGTTAGACTACAATTTAAAGGGAGGATTTCAATGGCCTCTTGTTGGCAAGGAAAAAGGTGAACACTGGACCACAAAGAACAGGCAATAACACTGAACCTGCAAAAACCTGAATATTGCATCAACAAGATTAATTGAAGGAAAGTGTTTCTTTTCAATTAATGTATTTACAGTCAAATGTTTCATTCTATCTTTCATCAACTTTTCTCCCGTCCACTTTTCTCCAACCCTGTAACAACGCTCAGCTGCACTTCAGCAAACCAGCTTACATTTCTCTGCTCCTCCTTATCAAACAAACACATCCGTCTTTCAGCATCTGACAGGATGTAATTTCCTTTCAAAATAAAGCTGAATAAAGGCAGATGTGTGCACACAGCCACATGCATGAATAGAGAACGGGGAAAAAGAAGAAGAAACCAGTTTCCTGTCAGGCGCATCACATGAGCTGCACTGGGGAAGTTTCTTGTACAAACACCCTAAAGGTGTTAAACTGTACTCTAATACTTATCCCCCAAAAGGTCCTCTTATGGAAAACCAACACATTTGCCCCCCTCTGATCCAGTTACACATGCATATAACTTAATAACACCACTCAAACTATAAGCAGACCATTTCAACGTCGCACCTTATATCCCTGCCATATAGTGCATCACTGGCACCTGTACCCTCAACTGCACACAGCATCCAGTTCGTGAGGAAGAGAAAGGTAGGGGGGGGAAAAGGCAAGGGCGGAGGGATAAACACAAAAGGAAGCATATTTCAACTTCATTTCCTGCCCGGTTTGTTTTACACAGCCTTTGTTTGTGCTGATCTAAATGCTGGCTGCATGCCTTTTATCTCACTACTTCCGCATGAGTTTTTGGACAAGGACACAATGGCACAACCAGAAAATGTGAACGTTACACAGCAACGGCATACTACGATTTGCACTTTGAAGAAGCTATGGCACACATGCGAACAATTGGCTGACACAATTCGAGATGAATATGCAACCTAAACTGAAACGACATGAAAGTTAATCACCATTCTTCTGGGCCCCAGTTTCATTGGTGTCATATATTTGCATCTGAAAGATGATATTAAAACTTTGCAACAAAAGTGGTAGTTTTAGGTGCATCAATAGGAAAAATCACTGACATTGCGAGAGACTGAAAGCAGACTGAATGCAAGCATTACAACCACGCAGAACCGCAGAACTACACACATACATATATATATATATATATATATACACATATATATATATATATATATATATATATATTATATATATATATATATATATATGAATATATGATATACTACAATATTAGAAGTGAACAAGTTTCACTACGCAGGTAACTGTAATAATTATACACATAAACAATAAATAGTCTAAATTTGCACTCCCAGGCCAGCTAACACTGACCAGTCAGCGCTGAACTTGGCTAAGCTTCATTCACAGTAATAACTGCTCAGTTTTAGCACAAGCTAACCCACGAATGCACACAAAATTGAAACAGCAAAGAGAAAGTCGGTGCGAGTGCTTACCGTTTATGCCGTGCCCCCTTTATTCCAAAACCAAAAGAAGCAGCTTTAGGACACGTTCTTGTCTAATTCGACAAAACAGCAGCTAGCCTAGCTAGCCAGACATTAGCTAGCAGCTAAGTGGCTAATGCGCGAGCTCGGTAACAGTAACGTAGCTACGTAAATAAATAGCTAACGTTGCTAACGCTGCGGGACTAGGCGTTCACTACGCTGGATTTCCCTCAGGAAAAGTTCATATTCGTACCGAAAACGTGTCGATCCCAAAAGAAAAGGCAAAAAAGAGCAAGTAAGACGTGGATTTAGTATAAGATTCACCCTCTTTTCTACTCGGTTCTCTCATCTGCAGGACCGAGTGAACCTCTTCCGACCCGCAGCGCTGACAAACACAGGCTACGTCCCAAACGACAGACTGCCAATGCTGCGTAGTTTGTAAGCCTCACGCGGCCTGCTGGTGTTGACCATACTACGAAGTACGCAAGTACGCGGTTGAGGATTCGGAACCCTTGCTGACGTCACGTACACTCGAGTAAGCGAAGCTCGACGGCTGCAGACGTGACGGCGCTCTGGGTGTCCTAACGTCAGATTGTCAAGCAGTCTTTGTCTTACATTTACGCGATTGATGTATATTTAAATGTCATTATATTTTATTTAAAAGTCATCTTGTTTTTGTAATTACAGACTAGTTCTTAATAGTTACTAATTATGTCAACGCAGTTGTGTACGATTTTGACGTAGTCTCAGTTCAAAGCGTTGGTTAGTTAATAAAACGTGGAAAATATCGTTTTCGAGCTCATCAGTTATGAAAAAAATGTTTTAGGTCTTACAGTCTTTACACGTTTCATGTAAAAAAAATGTATAAAGTAATATGTCGTGAACGGATTATTGCACACTCAACGTTTAAAATACATATAATTAAATATGACTGTCTACAATATATGGTAAATTGTATGTCTGTTGCTAAAACTCAAGGACAAAATTTAATTCAAGATGTGATTTGAAAAACATACCGAAATACACCATTTTTTTAATTTTCACTTCCCTTTAATTCCAAACATGATATCTACATTCACAAGCAATGGTCATTCCATTCAGTATTTCCCAACTAGACAACTGAAAGCTGTCTATGCTTATTTGACTAAGTGAAATCCCACTTGCAGACCACAGAGCAGATGTTGAACCTCGAGATAGAACAGAAACGTACACTATATATCTCAAGCCATAACAGGAAAAGATTAAATGCACACTGACAAACTCACTTCCCATCCTTCAAGTTCAAGTTCTTCCTAAATAAACAGGGCTGTTAAAATATATATTGTGATTGATTTAACAGAATCTCAAATGATCAGCTGACCCACACTAAACCAAAATGATTTAACCACGACAGCTTTAAGGAACGAAAACACATGTAACATGCTAAAGGTCCCCAACAATTTTAACCGAAAGTCCCTATTGGTTGAGGTTTGCTTCAATGCATAAATGACATTTCTAGAACTTTTATGAAGAACAAATTGTTATAAATCATTAATCTCAACAGCAATTCAATGAACCTAAACGACTAGAGCCATGATTAATGATTTAGTCCTAATAAAAAGAAAGGAAATTAGAATATCTTAGAATATCACTACACGACTGAAGTGCTATAGACTTGGTGTAGTGGCAAGGGTCACATGTCAAAAATCAAGAGACAAACCTTAAGTCAAAGATAACATCAGAAAAGATTCATTAAAACAATGCTATTATTTGTGTTTTGTGGAAATGTTTGTGGTTCACATTTTGGGGATACAAGCTCAGCTGTTACTAAGAAAAAAATGAGATAAGGATTCACAGATTATGAAAAGTGTTAGCGACCGGTAGAGGTTGAAAGTTAAATTTCGCCTCATATTTTCAATATTTCACAGTCAAACTATCCCACTGCTGGCTCTGGAAAACTAGTAAAAAGAATACTGTTTTTAAAGAAGAAACATTGCGAAGGATCAGCAGCTAGAGGCAGGTGAGGTAGAAAGGAGTGATAATTGATTAGTTTTTCCCATAAATCCCACTAGAAAATGTCCTAATACTGCTTCCGTTCACAGTACACCTCTGCAAATAAAGTCTGCATAGGAAATTATGGCTTGTACCCAATACTGGTTAAAATACTTGTTCCCTATCCAATGATTCAGAGACAGCAGAATACAGTACCAAGCTTTAAAGTTCTCTGATTGGAGTGTACCAGTGGCAAACCAGTGTGGAAATGTGTCCCCTTGACATGGAATTCTTTGGTAACACAGAATGCCAATCAAAAAAAACAAGCCGACTAAAGTGAGGTACAAGGTTTGGGTAAACAACTCTATCGCCAGCACCATCATGCACTATGGACTGGTGAGGAAACAAAACTGTAGCTAAATATAAAAAACGTAAGGAAAGTAACTTGATCCTTCACAACTTTTCACAATAGAAATTCAAGGAAGTCAGATATCCCAAACATTTTTCCAGAAGGTAGAACATGGCAACTATGTAGGACTCAAGTGTAAAGAATTAAAAGTTATGGACCTTGTAAATGAGTTCTAAGACTGTACAATCGGAATAAACACGTTCCAGTAAGTGTTGACAAAAATCATGTAACGAGAGATTTCTTAGTCATTTGTAATTTCCTAAACCAGCAGTATCAAGGCTACATCACAGCAGGTCAATCCGGGTTTCCAAAATGAAGGTCAGGCCAAAGTGAAAGATAAGAGATGGAAAGGAGTGAAGGCACATCCTTCGGTCTTTACTAGGGTACAGGTTAACTGTCAGAGAACTTCTGGCTTCTACAAAGAAAGACAAAGTGAGTAAAGATGCCAGACTACTACAAGTGCATATTAAAATCAACATATATTTCAACACAGCCTTCCCCCAGTTTTGATGAAAAAAATGAAAAGATTTTACCTTTAAACCTTCTGAGCTTGTGTTAAAGCATCTGCATCTTAAGCAGACGGCGCTTGCTCTAAAGGGGGAGAAAAATAAAACAAAGTACAATTAAAACATTAATGTAATTAAATAATAAATAATCTTTGTTCCTAACAACAAACACTATAGTTACTGACATGCTACGAACATTTTAAATTGCTACGAACATTGTTACTGCAGATTACCTGTTACCTGTCCTGCTGACTCATCAGCATCATCATCAGGGGCTGGGATGATCCTGCCAGTCATGGGAGACACACCCAGGACCTTAGGCTTCTTCTCAGATTTGGGGGCCCCCTCCAAAACAACGACCAGATATTCACGCTTGGTTTCTGGGGCCTGTTCATCCACATCACTAGGGGGCGCTGCTGTTTCAACTGTAGTACTTGATTCAACCACCACTTGACTTTCTGCTGCTGGCTCATTCTCACTTGCTGCTACTTCCACTACTGGACTTTCTTCAACCTTGACTTCTGGAGTTTCCAACACCAGACTTTCCACCACCACCTCTGAACTTTCTGCTGCTTGCTCTGTTTCCACTGGGAGCTCCTCAGGCTCTGGGGCGGCATCATTTTCAACCACAACTGGTGCATCTTCTGTTTTCAGGCTGATGTTTTCTTCAGTGACTGGTGGCTCCTCAGCCACAGGAGCAGAAATGACCTCCTCTGGTGATGGGGAAGGTAGCACCTCTTCAGGTAATTCTGCCGTCAATGGCACTTCTGATGGGGCAACAACAGCCTCCTGTGTTTCCAGGGTAATTAGTGTCTCTTCAGCCGCTGCAGCAACCTGTACTACTTCTACTGCCGCTGGGGCATCCTCTACTGAGGCAACTGGTGCATCTTCTTCTACTGGGGCAGCTGGTGCATCTTCTGCTGGGGCAACTGGTTCATTATCATCTGCTGGGGCAAATGGCACATCTTGTGCTGGGGGAACAACAGCTTCCTCTGTTACCAGGGTCAAAAGTTCTTCTTTGGCACCTGAAGTAATGGGTGCATCTTCTACTGCTGGGGCTATGGGTGCCTCTTCTACTGCTGGAGCAACAACTGTTTCCTCCGTTGCCTGGGAAACTGGTACCGCTTCTTCCTTTGGTGCCTCCTCTTCTGCTGGACTGACACTAGCTTCCTCTTTAGTTAGAGCGATAGATGTGTCTTCTGACACTGGGCTAACTTCTTCCAAAGGAACCAACAATGGCTCCTCCATCACAGAGGCAGCAGCCAGGTCTGTATTATCCTGAGCCACTGGAAAGACAGAACCAATCAGCAACACAATCATTCGGACAAAGAGAAATAAGGCAGGGAAAAGGATTTCTACTCATGTTTTAGCACGAGTAATATAGTCTAGTAGAAATGGTGGATATTAAGTTTTTCCCTTAAAGTACCAATCATACCAAACCTGATCAAAGGCCTTGAATGTAAGACACAAAGAAGTTATGTTTATCTAGGTAGCGTTAATGGTAAAATTAGAATTTCATGAATATTTTAGATGCTTGTACAAAGTGCATAATTGTTCATAGAACAATTTCCACAACTTTCCCTCTATTCTCAATTTAAAAAAATAGCCGAACAGTACGTTGCACTCCTGATATTAAAATGCAATTCCAGTATGTCAACTATACATATGTGTGGAAGGATTACATATGCATAGGCAGAGGAGCTAAAATGTACTGACAGTAGAAGAAGGCTATAGATTTGAGAAAGGACACCGTAGAAGAGTAACATCAAAAACTGACAGAAAATGAAGCTATGTATCCGCAAAGAACAGTGTGTTTATACTGTACTGGAAATCAAATGTGCTTAGTGAATAGTCACATTCAAAGTCAAGTTTCACCTCAACTATATAAAAATCATGCAAAATAAAGACAAATTCACACTGAACCAAATGTACCAGGCCTTACTGCCAAATATCACTAAAATGCACAGATCATTAAAAAAAATTCCATGCAGTGTTGTCATTATGGAACTTAATGTAGGGAACTTAATCTAGTGTTGTCATTAGGGAAAAATCTAGACAACCCTAAAGTATGCACATATTCAGAAATGTGCATTAATGTGTGGCTTAAAAACCTGTGTCGGTTACATTATTGGGAGCTTTGTTTGAAAAACTGACCAAATTAAGTAAGAAATTAAACACGAAACATATCTGTTGGGTTGCCAAAAAACCTTTATTAATGGCTACAATTCCCTTGACCTCTTCAAATACAGGATTTGGAATACTACTTAGAGAAGCACTCTGAACAAGCACACATACTTTAAGTTCTCGTTTTTTAATTTATGAGTTCCATTTCAGTTCATTTATAGAGAGTAAAACTACAGCCTATACAGATTTAAATAAGGAAATACAAATCACAAACACACAGCCAACAATTTTAGTTCAAAATTTGGGGCATGAAGCTTCACAGCAAACTGGTGTGTCACCAAAGTGATTTCTGGCAGAGGAGCTTAAGTTATAAAGGCCCGAATGCATTTTTACAGCATTTTGGATAATAATAATAATAGTATATTTTCACAAATAGGCATCTTTATATCTGTGCATTTAATATAAGGTAAGGCAGACTACAGGTTAGCAGTTTTAAGAGGTGTAATTGAGAAGGTGCATGAGAAAAAGTGAGTAAGAAAATGATGGAAATTGGTCACATTTCTTATAAAGCAGCACAAGAGACTTTTAAGTATCCCTCCCCTAAAGGCTGGGATTGGCTCCATATTCTGCTGGTGTGCACAACTGTCTTCGAACTATCACAGATGTAATAAAAGCAGTTTTCTTGGAAATGGAATTATAGCTAAGTAAGGAATACACAGCTTTATATCCAATCTAAAAATATCCAGTTGATGTGTATCAATCTAATAATATAATATCCACATTAATTATGTATTTTACTACTGATCTTAAGTCTAAATTAAGACTGAAGTCTTCACCACTCAGAATGGATTTAACATGAGAATTCTTAAAAACACAGTACTCCGCATTAAATCCCTTTTGCCACTCCAGCTGAAATAAATGACAAAGTCTAAAGAAATAAAGAAGAAAAAATACTCTGTTTACTTATAGAAAGATGGTTTGTGCAATAACCAGCCAAGAATGTGTTCGTCGAACCACATTTTCCAACGTGAGCATTTTGAGTGGTTTGTTGTTCTGTGCCAGTTGTATTAGGAGATGCAACAATTCGAGGATTCTGCAAGGTAGTGTGTATGTGTGTGTGTGTGTTTCCTAAGGCCACTCAGGCCTCTGTATCAGCAGCCTCTGTTGCCGTACCGTAGCTCTCGGTTGCAGGCTGCTCCGGGGCCGGTTCCTCCACAGCGGCGACCGCAGGAGCTTCCAGAGCTTCTGCTGCTGCCTCTACCTCCTCCGCTATCTTCTCCACCTCCTTGGCCACGGCCGCTACCTCCTCCGCAGTCTCCTCCACCACCGCGGCAACCTCTGCGACTACTTCTGCCGTCTCGGCCACCGCTTCGGCAACCGTCTCCACCACTCCCTCGCCGGAGCCCGACTTCTCCCCGTTAACCTCGGCGACAAGCTCCACGGGCGCCGCTTCTTCTCCGTTCGCCTCGGCCACAGCCTCCGCTGCTTCTTCTTTAGAGCCATTTTGAGAGATTACAAGAAAAGGCGATGTTATGGGAAAAAAAATGCAATGTTGTCCATTGATTCGATACAATATCGCATTGTGATGAAACCTGTGATTGACACTCCAGTTTGAGTAACGTTCAACCATCATCACAACTAGAAAACTGTTAAAACTGGGTGTAGAGATGAATGGGGGGGTTGAGAGATGAAAGAAGCATTCCAACGTTGGGATTCGTGCCCCTTTAATCTGACTTCTACTTTTTAAAAACGATATTAGAGATGAACCGATTTAATATGTAATCGCATCGATAAAACTCCTTAATTGCTTCAAAAGCTCTCTTTCTCCCAGACAAACAGTTTGTCTCTCACACATGGATTTATGTAATCACACCACTCAGAAAATCAAACTGTAAACCTATTAGTGCAGACAGCATGCAAAAGAACATCCACAATAGCATGCAAGAGGATGGGGAGGAAAGAGGAAAGGAAAAAAAGAAGGGTAAATCAGATGGGGAGTGGTAAAGTGGGGGTGGGAACGGTTGCCTTACCATATGCTCAAAGCTACCAGAGTCAGTTACTGAACAGTCCATCACCACGAAGACACAAGCAAAGGGTGTTGGTTTAATAAAGTTAAATGGCCTCCCACATATGACTCAAATCAAGCCTGTGAAAAATTACATCAGTTTTATAAAAGAGCCCAAAAATGTTGTGCAAAAGGGAATCTGACTGATAGAGGGAACAAAGAAATTTGTTTGCAGTAAGACTTTGAAAATTTATTTAGCTAATTATTACCAGTCGGTGGGAGTTAATTGTAGATACTATCCAAATGGATATGGTGATTATTGTTGTTATTATTTAAACTTTTGAACATTTTTTTGCATACAGTTAAACACTGATTGATGATTTAAAGAAATTAAGCTATAATGAGGATCCATATTTCCATTTACATCATTTAGCAGAAGCTCTTCTCCAGATCTCCTTCCATTTCCTAATTAGAGGGACAGTTTCCTAGAGCAACTTGGGGTTAAGCACTTGCTATGGGGCCGAATGGTGGTTTGTAGGATTCAAACCCTCAACTCATCGAAGCTAAGTTCTCTTGGCTACTGTCCACAAATCAGGCTAACCAAATTCTACTAAAGACAGGAATGTGCCAGTGTGAGAATGTGGGGAAGGGACAGAACAATGAGGGAATAGGAGAAGTCTGGAGGGTTGAAAGGTCATTTAGATTAAAGGACAGGAAAAGTGGAGGAGAGTGAAGGAGGTGGAGCTCTGCCATGAGCTCTGTCCAAAAAGATCAGGTTTGGATACAGAGGTGAAGGGCGAGGCGTCGGAAAACTGCGGTTTAAACTCACAAACACAGCAGATTATCACAAACATGCCCACTAATGTAATTCGAAGCAGCCTTAAAATGTGCCAAAATACTAAACTGTGCATGGAAAACTTTTATAATAGTTGTAATACTGCAATAAAAGTACAAAACTATGTTTAATGAAGCCTGTTAATCGCTTGCAGAACTATGATTTTTAATCATTTAAACTGGGGTAACAAAAGGAACATGTAACTGGTGAACAGCTTTCCAGGATATTCAAATGATTTGACAATTCCTACAATAAGTTCACTTTAGGTCTCAAAGTGTTTCTAGAAATAGATAGTTTGTTAAGCACATCAGCAGTGTTGTTTACAGGTTAAGAACTTTGTTGCCCATGCTTTAGAGAAAGTCTCAGAAAATATTCCCAGCAATTATTCATACCACTACTTTGTTAATCTTTTAATTTCTATTAAAACTAAAGAGATTATAAAACCAAAGATACTTACCCTCATCACCATCTCCACCTAAAACACACAAAAACAAAACATCAACCCCATTTCTAACTCACAATTATTACGCTTCTGACGGAAGGAAAAATAATAACTAGTGAACGGCTTCCTTCTCTAGTTATTGCCTTTCATATCTCAGGTAGAGCTCTGTACACACATCTAGTATACTATTAAATATTGTAACCTTGATAAGACAGTGTGATAATGACTAGACTGTGGTGCAGAAGCAGGGCAGTTTGTCAATGATATTAAATGATGTAATGATGAAGTGAAATGAAATTACAGCGAACTGAATTCCTTGAGCTCCACTGAAACAATCCGGGCAAAAAACAGGGCTGTGCAATGAGCAGATTGGGCCAAGGTCCCTTTTAGATAATCTTTACCGACCCCTTACACCAGCACACTGCACTTTACATGGTTTTTACCACAATGTGCATGTATACAGTTACCTGTTTATAGTATAAATCTCTATCACTATTTAGGAACACACTTTTCTGTATTTATTTATTCTGTAGTTTTAGTTTCTTGTAACTTAATATTTTGTTAATTTCTGATTTCACTGATCAGTTTACATGCCACTTCTATAGCTATGGTATGTGACATTTGTAAGACTCCTGAATTCGGAACAGAGTCTGTCACATGAGGGCCTCAAAATAGCCCCTTTGCTGGAGAATTTGACCTTTAACCCACTCGCCCTCTCAGATGAACTTAAGTGTGAGTCATCATGCTAAGTAACGAGTGAGAAGACCAGTTCTGTGACCTCTGTGTATCTCACAATAGGTCTGAATAAAATTTCCATGAACTGACTCATGTCCCAGGGTTGGGTTTTGGGTGAATGACACGACTGACTGAATTTGTGAATTGAAAATTCTGAGGACAATGCGGTGCAGACTTACTCTTTGGAGGCCACGGTTTGGGCTTCCACTCGGGCTTAGGCCGTGACTCGATCTGGGCAATGCGTGAATTATAAAGGGCGTGATCTTCCGACACAGTTTTATAAGCCTAAATTTAAAAAATAAAAATAAAAATCACACAGGAATGAAGGGTCATTTTAAAGAGCTTCATCAGTTTAACAGTTACACGATTTGACAAGGCATTTGGAACTTACATAGGTCATGCCCCCAACACAGGCTCCCCCACACAGAAGAACATATACTAGGTTTTCACCAGAACCACCAGGAACAGATGACATGAGCCTCCGAGGAACAACTGTAAAGAGAGATAAATAGGATCAACACATTCCATATCCTTAGGGGGTTAAACAAAATTTTAAGCACTGTTTATTGGGAAAGAACAAGCTAAATACATGTTTGAATATTGGGTTTGAAAGCAATTAAGAACGTTTTCAGAACTGCATGACATAACTCTACTTCCTCTTATGCTGGATTATAATTATACCAGTCACATTATGCTACACCCAAATATTTTGTTAACTACTCACTCCACCCAAACCTGTCAAGTCTGTCACTTTCATTACAGTCAAAGTACTGCAAAATATTTTTGGTAGTGTCGTTGTTAAAAGAAACTCAAAGTTGTTAGGGAACTCTTAACAGGCAGCGGACTGATACTAGGTTCTAAGGTCAGGGGTCAGAGTTTAATAAGAAGGTTTCTCATATCTTTATTTTGGTAATCCCATCAGCCTCGTCCTCGCAGAGTTAAAGGGGTCTAGACACGCTAGGCGTTATTTTTACCGGTTAATCTGTTTATCTGTCTCAAGAGTCAAAGGCTAACACAAATAAAGAGTGTGTGTGTGTGTGTGTGTGTGTGTATTAGTAGCCACATGCTGTGTCACTAGAACACACGGCCCCATTTTAAAGCATCATTCTATCAAATGCTGAAATCTGTCAGTCCCTAAAATTATCAATGATTCACCAAATATTGATGTCTCCTTTACATTTAAAAGCAATAAGTTATTGATAGGTCTTTTATTTAAGAGGAACTTTACTAAGACGTCTAACGTTTGAGACTCTAAATTCAACATCAACGTTAAAATATTCCCATTATAACAATTCACACGTATCAATATTCTCCTTCAAGCGTAAAAAATCCTGCTAGTGCAAGCAGTTTTCCCTATACATTCTGGCTAAGTCTCAATATACTCTTAACTTCCTAAGTAGTGCATGATACAATAACCTTCAACTATGGTTTCACAACCCCAGTTTTGTCTCCTACATAGGGGTTGAAAAAGCATTTTACTTAAACTTTTTACAACGCATTTCTCGCCCACCAGAGTACACGTTCACGACCACGTGAGCAATGGAAATGTCCACTATTAAGGTCGTACGTTTAAAAATGTTTTATGAACTCAAATCTTGTATTTACGCAAATAATCAAGTAATTTTTACTCCGCCCATTATTGTGCAATATTACGTTTTATAACCAATTTGGCAAGGCTTGCTCTGCCATCGATGCACGACTTCAAGTTAGGTTTCAATCAACAAAAAAAGTGCAAACGATGAAGACATTCATGAAGTTAGCATTTAATCACGGTTTAACCATGATTTTGGACCCAAAAAGAAACGAGACACTTCCGTTTTGAAAATGCACATTTTTCCACCAACACGGGATTACGACCCGGTTTAATTTTAGCGTACTAAGCTAAAACATCATGCAAGCCAGTCGACCTTCACTTATCCCCTCACAACGAGGGCCTCCATTTTTAAAGGGGCCAGAAGAAAATAAACATGGTTTTAAATATATCGTGTAAGCAACTCACACCGAAAGAAGCTCACTCGGGCAGCCCTTTAGTTGCTTATAAAAAAATATAGCACAAAATCATGGTTGATTTAATAATCTTTGCCACGCTACAAGGCCGTTACAATGACAACAACGGGAAAATTGCGCGCGCGTGTGTGTTAAGAGCTCGGGAACTGGCCTCACCGTCTCCCCCGTGGCTCGTGCGCGGCGCGAGGGAACGCTGCGCGAGGCGACCGCATTTCCGCCACGCCGCTCTGCACGCAAACATCCTTCACAGCAGAAGAACCGGAGGAATGCTGCGAGACTGACCGAAGAGAGACAGCGAAAGAGAGAGAGAGAGAATGAAGAGGTGTGTGAGGAAAGGTGGAATTGGAACACAGGAGGAGGAGAGAAAGTCAAATCCCCTTTCGAACGGCACGCGCAACTTCACGCGCACACTTTTTTGGCCCCGCCTCTCACTGTTGGCTTCTGTGCCTTCTTATCGCTTCTCACTGAAAAAATGTTGCATGCTTATTACCGTAGATATGTATGGTTATCTTTACTATGTAAAAAACACAGAATATGTTTTACATTTGTAGCATTTAGCAGACGCTTTTATCCGAAGCAGCTTTTTCCTAATCATAGGGACAATCATACTCAAGTATTCTAAGGTTAAAATATAATAAAATAGATTTTTTAATTAATTTTATAGGTTACCTTTAGTGTAAGTGTAGGGTCATTCTACAATGCTCTATTCTATAATACTCTTGTACTGTATATTATACCAAACATTGTGGCATGTGCGAGATTCTGTTACAGTACAGTGTTAGGTAATAATTTATTTACATTGTTGATATATGGATGTTGGCATTCTTTGAAAATGAATTACTCATTTTAAAATGAAATGATGTGAATTTACATTTCTCTTATTTTAATTTACTATTTGTTCTTATATAATTTATAGCAGTCTCACTGCCAATTCATGGCACTTTTCACTGCATGTTGTGACAACTATAGAACATCAAAAAACAGACATTTAAATATCTGTTCTTGAACAATGAAAAAAATATCGGCCTAAGTCAACATAGTCATATATGCTTCTGTTCAGTGGCTCTAAATGCGAGAGCGTGCCATATACACCATGCTCTTTGTAATGGAGTATTTCAATGAAGGTTATATCAGTTCTTCATTTCTCCTTTATTTTTAACTTATTTTACAGTGAATAATTTTGTTCAGATGTTTGTCCATGTGGTGCATTATATTAGGATATCACTTTACACTGTTAATCATGTCACATTTAAGACCATCAGAAATTGTACTATACTGAAAGAGAGTCATAGTTTTGAACCTCATTCATGCTTAAAACTGACTTTATACTGAACAAACTTTTAAAACAACATTCAAGCAAAGATATCATACAGAACAAGAGGTACTCATTACACAAACAATTTTATTATACATTATTATAGAACATCCTAGAGCAGTGAATCACGGTGGGGGGAAAAACAGCCACAGCTGATAGAATTGTTCCCTGTGGAGAACAAAACAAGACAAAGTTACTAAAAGCCCTCATATACTGTTTCCTGCATGCACTGGGCATCAAGCAAGATAACTGAGTAAAGTTAATTCGATATCCATCATGAAATTACTCATCAATATTCTGACTGATTAAGTACCAACTTCTACACAACTTCACAAATAAAAGAGGGAGTTGGTAAACAATATAGACGCTGCTTACATGATGCGACAAATTACTCTAATCCTTTTCTTCTTTTGTACTCTTGTACATCTGTGCTGTGTTGCTTGAAGAGCTGTTGGAACAGTAAAATATTCACTCATCAGCCACTTTATTAGGAAGTTCTACATTGTTGGTTTCGAGCAAGAGACTATGGTACATCAGTTTCCGAGTACAAATTAGTTCTTCAATAGCCCATCACTGTTCAGTTTTTGACCATTCTGCTGAGTATTTATGATCTTGTTTACTAGGAGTCAACCAACTTGATGGGAATCCAATCAATCCCATTTGACCATGAATAATTGTAGTATTTACCAGCCCCCACAGGACAGCTGTGCTCCCAAAAGCCAGTCCCACTCTCAGCATGTTTGGTTTGGAAGTATCCGGTTTGGCTCCAGTCAAGAAAGTTCTGCTAACAACTGTCAACAAAATGTCACAAACATTACAAATGACAAAACACTACTTCTAATCAAATGATTTCCATATCGTTCTAACCATGCATCTGTAAAAAATTAGACTATCATGAGAAAAGGTCACTGTTTAAAGGATATTCTACTCAAACTCAAAATGAGATATTCTAATAATCTGAGACAATGGATTTCTGATTCTCAAGACCCAACAGCCATAATCATCAACATTAACAGTTCTCGAAGTTTATGCAAGAAATAATAAATCTGAGTAAATAATGTTCTATCAGACAGACACGCAGGGATGTGGCTATAAAGCATTCGCTCATCGATGCTGAACCGATATTCTGTTAATATCAAAAATGTAATTAAATTTCAACTGGCGTTATAGCCAAACTTAGTCTTTAATATATGGTGCCAAACAAACCTACTTTATATACACATGGACGATGCACTAAGTTTGTATTCCCACATTGCTGAAGATTATAGTAAAATCGTTGATTTCTCTATGTTTCAGATACTGAGCTTAATGTAAATAAGGCGGATGGCTAGCTGATATGGCTAGGATAAAGTAAGGTCAGTAGCTTAGGCCTAACGCAGCTGCACTAACTAGCTAGCCGAGACAGTCACCATAGTTCAAACTACTGAAATAAGTCGGTATTTCTCATAATCAACGTTTAATACGTACATTTATTCATAGCTGTAGTCCGCAGCAGTAAGCGTCCAGTTGGCATTTTGTCCCGATTCGTTGAGAGGACACACGGCCTCGATGCTGATCGACTCGATCGGGGTTTGATTCTTTCTTTCCGCAATTCCTGCCTAATCGCACTCAGAACCATAGATCGGAGGTGGGTGGAGGTCTGGGGGGGTCTTTTTTCTCTCTCAAATTTAACAGCTTAAACCTTTTAAAGTCCACAGTAGAGTTTGTCCCAACACAGGTTCTAATGAATGCTTTCTAGTCATTTTAAAATATCAACTTGTAGACGTTGCACCGAATAAGAGGTTGTAAAAACTAAAAAAAAAACCCGTAATTTTATTTTTCTCATAAATTAACACAGGTAATTGTTTTTTGTTTTGCATTGTTTTAGTTATACCATTGTTGCTGTTTTGTAATTAAATACTTTCACGCATGCCACGGTCATGGCGCAACGTTCCAAATCGCATACTACTGCAATACATAGTAGGTCAAAAACGTGTAGTGAACTTCCTGAATGCGCCTCAAATTGCGCCCTAGCTTACTAAGTAGGGTGTAAAATTAGCACGCTACAATTGACGAAATAAAAAGTGACATTCTGTATATTTGAACCGAATCATTTTCTTTGCTGCAATCGTTAATTTGTTTTTAAATACTCGTGCAGTAACATTTTTGCTCTGTGTAAACGTCTGTCTGTTTTTGTTTGTGCGCCAAATGGCAGTCTTCCGAGTAAGTAATGCGAAGTCGTATGAATGAAACAGGAGCGTTTCCAGCCTTTTAGGACACCCTGGGCTTAGGTAGTATATAAAGGGTGTTATAGTAGAGTACAGACTATAGTAGACGGTCCAAATTATAATTTCCCCCCCATATACTTACATATTAAAGAAATAAATAAGCTAAACAACGGTACAATTATTACTCGGACTAGACTCAGGAAACCCTGGGCTGATTCCCCGGTAAAATCGGCTGGCAACGCCCCTGAGTTTGAAAGCGAATCGAAATGAATTAATTTTGTCACTGCAAATCATGTGCAACTTAATGTAATGATAATAATCTCCATATAAAATTGTAATGATAGAAATAATTACAAATATACAATTATCTGATATAAAAGTCATTAGTACAATGTACATATAGTGCAAATTATTCATAAAATGGCTGTTTGTGAAATGTTATGGTGCAAACTTTGCCGTAAGGTAATTCGACTTGTAAGTTGTACTTTCACGTTTTCAATATTCAAGATTCTTTATTCGTCAGGTACATAGTCGTACAGTTACAATGTGTAGTGAAATGTACCCAGATCTAGTCTAAAAAATATATAGAATTTTGACATGGAAAGTTAAGAATCTTACAATAAACTAAAAAAATAAAGAGTGTATATATATATATTATATATATATATATATATATATATATATATATATATATATATATATATATATATACAACATGCACATTAAGTATAGAGTTAGAAGGTTTAAACGTTAGGATAGTGACTGTACATGTGGATGTTATGGTAGAACTCTGTATTTTATGTGCAGTGTGCCTTGTTGCAGAATGAACAAATACACATTAAGGTGGATTATGTGATTATGTTATATAACAATTTGAAAACTATTAAAACATGAATTACCTAAAAAAATCGCCTACTATTACTGGAAAGTATATGACCAGCTGAATGAATATTACAATAATGATTATGACCAACATATAATGTGGAATAATCTATGAATTCCGAAGCGTTCATCAGCAGAATTTTAACAGATACAACGTAGACAAAGGGGTTAGTCGACGGTGTAAATCCCGTTCATCGTGAACACACCCTGATTGTATCCTCGCGGTTTTTCTCTATTGTTCCGCGAAGTACACTTAGTGCACTACTTAGGGAGTAGGAAGCCATTTGCAACGCACATGTGTCAGAATAGCGAGCTGTGTGTGTATGTGTATGTGTGTGTGTGTTTTAACCCGGAGAGAGAGAGAGAAGCAGGATCGCCATTTTGGTGGTGAAGGGGGCCTGCAGCCACCACGTGAAGTTCGGGGGGACTTTTACTGAAGCAGTCAAATCCGGGGAGAGGATTACTACGGGACGTTTTTGACAATATTATTGCATGTGATTGCAAATTGAATGTTATTCTAAAGTTACACGGGTCACATTTCAGCAGCAGACATGCCCTCCATAACGTTGCCGCCTAAAGAAAACGCTCTCTTTAAGAGAATATTGGTAAGTGTGAGGGACATTTTTGCACCCCCCAAAAATCCCGGACGGTGTGTTTGGCCAGCGGCGCGTCAGTCGCTTAACTATATTTGCGCTTGGTTCTGACCTTAACACACAAAACTTAACAGGTTTAGCTCAGCTAACGAGCAGGTCCCTGGTTTATTTAGCTGGACCAAGTCGTGGATATTTGCTTCAGTTGTTTTTCAACACTTTCAGCAGCTATTTCTTGATGAATTTAGCCAACGGCTAACGGAGTTAGCGTCTTTTAGGGGGAGTTTTGTGTGGCGAAATGCAGCCGCTAACTTAGCTAACGTTAGCTTAAGGTTAGCTCTCCTGTTTGTTAAAACAGCACTTTTATGCACTCAACATACAATGCATAAATGTATAAATTTGTATGCTGCTAACTTGGCTAATGTGGTCTGTAACCAAGTCTAAAATTTCTTAGACTGTAGTTTAGTTTTGTTAGCTAACTAAGTTAGTTTGGCTTGTCCATGGCTTAGTTTGGGCTTTAAAGAGAACAAACAATATTGTAATTATGTACAATTATGTATTGTGTTATGTAAATATGTAATTTCGTGTTTTTAAATGAATGTTATCGGCTAGTTTAGAGCTGCACGATAAACCGTTTCAGCTTCGTCATCGCGATGTGCGCATGCGCGATGCCAACTTTTGAACTGATTGATGCAGAACTAAAACTTGCTGATGCTCATTTCTCACGACTAATCAGCAAGAAAAGACTGTAAGATGTCATTTATTCAGACGTAGGAGTTACTGCAAGTGTTTAAAAGTACAGCGGTAATTATTCTGCACCTTTTATTACGCTTGTGTTTTTTATTTTGTTTGCAGGTGCACCCATAGAATCACCCCAATCATTCTATCGAAATTTAGATTTTTGTACTTAGGTAGTAACAGTCCACTTATTTTTTTTTTTTTTATCTACGAAACTAAAAGTTTCTTATTCTCCATTACTAGTCTGTTTGATAGAACATCACTGGATTGGAGAAGCTTCAAGAGCTGAATTTTCACTTAAAATTCAGCAGTCATCGTTTCCAGAATGATGTTATTGAGCCAATTTGAGCTAGCGCATCATTGCCAAAACAAAGATGTGTTTTAATATCACAAGTAAAAAACATTGCAATGCAACTTTTGCCCTTGCTGCAACTTAGTCGTGGTAGTAATTAACAATGGAAGTTCTAATAAATGCCATAAATGTATAGGTAATGGTGCTAGAGTTTAGCTGACTAATGTGGCTCAGAGGGGAGTTGGACGACAGCCTGAGAAAGTTGATAAGAGTCTGTCAGAATTGGAGCCTTGGAGAAGGTCGTTGGAGTAACTTTGTAAATGATCTTATGTAAGAAGTTGATTTGGTGTTATTAGATCTTATGAAGTCACTTCACTGCAGGCGGATTTGGGCCTGTTTGAGGGAGCTGAGAGCCGCGCCTCTACTTCCCTGTCAGATATAGCAAAAGTTTTTCGGCAGGTTTGCACACGTTCCATTTTTTGCCTCTTATTCAGAACTTATAGGCTGTTTCTAGAACGTTCTAGAACTTGGATTAACGATACGTGGTGGTCGTCGTCTGTAAATAATGTAATATTTTTGTAACGCAGATTTTTTTTTGAGGTTGTGTGTGTGTTGTGTGCATTCTTACTAATTGCTTAGAAAAAAAAGGTTTTGATATTGGCCTAAACGTTCAAATATCCAGATTTTTCCGTGCTTGCGCGTTAGAGATGTCTGCAAAACATTTGACATTGTCACGCCACAATCCATAGTTCTTTTGTCAAATTCACAGCTAAGCTAACACATATTTCAGTGTTCAGAAGCTCACCAGCTCACGTTCCGAGGTGTGACCGCTTTGCTCGTGGGTCTGTAATGACGGCAGTGTGAACAGCGGTGCAGGACGTGGGCTCTTTCCCTCTGTGAGTCCGGCTCATGCCAGGGGGGCATTCCTGCACGTTACTGTTGTGTGGCAGTTTGGCAGACGGCTCTGTGCACTCCCAAACCAAGCGCTGACCGGCATAGAAGGAAATCTGTTTGTAATCACCATCTCGCTGTCCTAGCCAACTTTCTGGTAAATGGGACTGACATTTTTAGCAACATTTGTTGGGGGCATGCCACATGCAGTAAGACTTTGGGTGCTAAATACAAACAAATGTGCTGAAAAAGTTCAGTTTGGACGTGGGCTCTTTGTTCAGAGAGGTTGATGTTCGTTTATTGCGAGTAGGTTTCTCAAAAAAAGGGTTTGCTTTGGTGGTTGGTGCTAAATCAAGCAAAAATATACAAAATAATAGTAACATACATAAAAAGTACAAAAATAGCTAACAGTATCTGTGTAATATAATTAACGTATTTAAAGAGTGCAGTGTCAAAGTCCGATCTGGCTGAAAATAAGCATTTTAAACAGTACCTAATCCACAGTTTTGTCTCCTGAAAGTGTCAGGAACTTAATGGACATTTTTGTGTTCTTCTTCTCTTTGTATCAATATCAGAGATGCTATGAACACAAGCAATACAGAAACGGCCTGAAGTTCTGCAAGCAGATCCTGTCTAACCCAAAGTTTTCCGAGCATGGAGGTAAGACCTGGAGTCACCAGATCCGTATTGATTTTGGATGCACATTCCAGTAATGATGCCGTGCATTATTTTAGTCACCACATGTACTGAATTGTTGCTCTGTGACATGATGCGTCTAATGCCCTTTTTTGTCTGTCTTTCCTCATCAGAAACGCTAGCTATGAAAGGACTAACTCTGAACTGTTTAGGAAGAAAAGAAGAAGCCTATGACCTGGTGAGAAAAGGCCTCCGTAATGACCTGAAGAGTCATGTCTGTATCCTTTACAAAACATTATTATATGAAGTAGATCAGGATCGACTGTTTTTTGAAGCTTAATGAGCTTTCACCCTGACGGTTTTGACTGAATCAAAGAATGATTTGCATTAAAATGTGCAAACGTGACGCTTTATAAATTGAAAAACACAGGAGCCGACTGAGGAACTTTACAACCTGAATGAGGTGGACTCGGCTCAAATGGAGTCTTAACTGCAGTATGGTTTGCACCCTTGAGACGTGTAATTGACCTTGTCCGAACGTATTTATGAAGTAAACTAGTTAGAGCGCACACTCTAGGCAGAACAAAGTTAAAGGTTGTAATGCTGCAATGTCAAAGGAACCAACAAAACAGTGGAAAACATTCCAACACGTCAGGGAAATTTCAAACTTCAGTAAAGATAAGTACGAATAAGTGACCATTGCAGGTTTAGTAGGTGTGTGTGAGTTTCTCGTCCTTGACTCCTCTCCCTGGTCAGGCTGGCACGTGTACGGTTTGCTGCAGCGCTCGGATAAGAAGTATGACGAAGCCATCAAGTGCTACAGGAACGCCCTGAAATGGGACAAAGACAACCTGCAGATCCTCCGAGACCTATCACTGCTGCAGATCCAGATGAGGGACCTTGAGGGCTATCGGGTAAGACGGGGACAGCTGAGCGGTTAGCGCACGGAACAAAACAACAACAGGAATTTAGACCCTGAATATTCGTCATTTTCACAAACTAATGCTTTCCGTTAGCCATTTTTTTCTTAACGAGAAGCCCATATAATTATTTTGTCGCTATGGCCGTAATCTACTGGTCAGAATGTTTTTTTTTAGTTTGTAAATGAAAAAGCGGCGCGAGACGGAGCTGAATGGAGACGCCACAGTAAAACTGACCTCTCCTTCCCCCTTTTTGTGTCTCTCCGTCCTTGATAGGAGACCAGGTACCAGCTGCTGCAGTTGCGGCCGGCCCAGCGGGCCTCGTGGATCGGCTACGCCATCGCGTATCACCTCCTACAGGACTACGAGATGGCAGCCAAGATCGTGGAGGAGTTCCGCAAAACTCAGCAGGTATGTCTTTTTTGCGCATCAACTCTCCCGCCGCTTTCTTTAGGAGCAGCTACGTCAATGGTGTACAGTTACCGCCCCGTTTTTCGCCAGAAAGAGTTGAACTATGCACCATTTGTTTATGCACGTTAGTGGTTAATGAATTGAATTGAACCGAACAAAGATTGAATGATTGAATTGAGCGATACGGGACACAGTACGTCGACAGAGTGTGTCTGAAGTACGATTGTGTCCGTCTGCGTTCCAGACCTCTCCAGACAAAGTGGATTATGAATACAGTGAGCTGTTGTTGTATCAGAACCAAGTGTTGAGAGAAGCTGGCCTCTTCAAAGAGGCTCTTGACCATCTGACCAGCTACGAGAAACAGATCTGTGACAAACTGGCTGTGGAGGAGATGAGAGGTATGTGTGTGTTGTCGGTCAAATATCTGTCAAACGTAATCATTTGGCCAAATCAGGGTTGCGGCTGTAAGATTGAAACCATTAATTGCGTGTTGCGTTCAGGGGATCTTTTGCTGAAGCTGGACCGGCCCGACGAGGCGACAGAGGTGTACCGGCGACTGCAGGAGAGAAACCCTGAGAACTGGAGCTACTATCAGGGACTAGAGAGCGCGCTGAAACCAGGTAGAAACTCTCACCCGACACTGAGACCATTCTTAGTGTTGTGTGTGTGTGTGTTTTGTGTCCTCACCGCTCTGATATCGCGTGTTTAGGGAGCGAGGACGAGAGGCAGCGGATCTACGAGGATGCCCGTGCCAAGTTCCCCAAGGGCTTAGTGCCCAGGAGGCTGCCCCTCGGCTTCCTGAAGGGTAAGCGCCGGCTTTGGACGTGAATTAAGTCGTGGAGAGTTATAACGGAAAAACATTAAAGGGACAAACCCCCAAAAATGGAAACCGTGTAATGGGTTTTTAGACAAAACTGTCCGTTTATCAGCAGATTCATTCCAGGTTCGTTTAGGAGTTCATGTGGTGTGTGTACTGGTGTGAATTTTGTCCAGGTGAGAAGTTCAGAGAGTGCCTAGATTATTACCTGAGGCTGAACTTCAGTAAGGGATGCCCTCCGCTGTTCACCACACTCAAATCCCTCTACAGCGACAAGGAGAAGGTAAGAGGGAGACACACACACACACACACACACACACACAGACAGATGATGGGATGAAGTGTGCGTATGTGAAAGAGAAGGACGGAGGTAGGCTGCAGGTCTTCATTGTCATCGCTCTTTTCTCATTTCTTTTCCCGGCAGGTGTCGGTCATCCAGGCGTTAGTGCTCAGCTATGAGGAGAATTTGAGAAACTGCAGAATGTTCAGTCAGAACGGTGAGTAGAAAACTTGAGATAATATTCTGGTCATTCTTTAGTGTTGCTCAAAAGTAGGTATTCAATCAGACATTTACTTAGCAGGTGTGTGTAGTAATGTCTATTGTGTGTGTGTGTGTGTAGATGATGGCAAAACGGAGCCTCCCACCACTCTGCTGTGGGTTCAGTATTTTCTCGCTCAGCATTTCGACTACATCGACCAGCACGGTCAGGCCCTGGAGTACATTAACGCAGCCATCGAAAGCACCCCGACACTTATAGAGTTGTTCCTCATCAAGGCCAAGATATACAAGGTATTCTAACCTCTAGACCGCCAACGCTGCTACGGAGGGTGGTCTGAGCTTTTGTGCCCTTTGACGACGATACACCGCCGTCAGATTAAAGTTTGATATCTTTTCTTTTCACCAAAAAGAGAAGATGTAACAGAAGTAATACTAACACCTAAATGTCTGATCATTCTTTTATATCATAGGACATCGTTTTAGGGCACCTGCGCAGAAACGTCTCTAAAACAGCCTTTATTATTTCTCCTTCAGCGTTTTTATTGCTTTCGACCTTCTTGAGCACACAGCAATTCCAGGATTTGTCTTCCTGGTTGTTGTTTTTGTTTTTAGGCAGTTGAAGTAATACTAATATGATCCACTGACTACTTTTGGTATCCGTAATGCATTTCAGATTTGAATATTTTTCACACTTTGTCTTTTCTCCACCCGCAGCACGCAGGTAACATCCGCGAGGCTGCCCGCTGGATGGACGAGGCTCAGGCTCTGGACACGGCCGACCGCTTCATCAACTCCAAATGTGCCAAGTACTTGCTGAAGGCCGGTCTGATCAAAGAGGCGGAGGAGATGTGCTCCAAGTTCACTCGGGTTAGCGCGTGTTTCTAACTGATGACAGGAAGGGGACTTTTCTTAAAACGGAAGTAATATACTGTTGCTGTAGACGCTAATTAGGACACTAATGGACACGCCGTTCGTATTCTGTTACCTGAGCAGCCTCTACTAGTCCCGTCTTCCTGTTTCTGTCACATCGCATCACGTTGCTTTTATTACGTCTTTGAAGCCCTTCTGCAAACGTTTGCGCGTGTGCTTTTACAGGAAGGTACATCGGCGGTGGAGAACCTGAACGAGATGCAGTGCATGTGGTTTCAAACGGAATGTGCTCTGGCCTATAAAGCCATGAACAAATACGGAGAGGCGCTGAAGAAGTGCCATGAAATTGAGAGGGTGAGTGAAGTCTTGGTGCTGGGCTGGGCAATAAACCCAAAATGAAAAGCCTCTACTTGACGTGATCTCCCTCATGTCGGGTATTTTGATTATTTTTGAAATTTTGTTTATACTTTCCTCAGTGTGTTGATGTCCTGTCCCTGTATAAACATACCACTGGATGTGTTGTCTACAACGTAATTAGAGTGTAATTACAATGTTACTACAAATGGGATTAAAATTCAGTTTCAGTGTATTGGCAATGTAATTCAAATTTCAATCACAATGTATTTGGAAAGGTAATTGAAATTACAATTTAAAGTAACCTATCCGCACATGTAATTCAAATTCCAGTTACAACGTAATTACAAATGTGATTGCAAGTCCAATTACAAATCTATTTAAAATTCAATTTACAAATTCAATTACAATGTATTGGCAATGTCATTCAAATTTCAATCACAATGTATTTGGAAATGTAATTGACATTACTATTTAAAGTGACGGTGTATTCGTAAATGTAATTCAAATTCCAGTTACAATGTAATTACAAATGTGATTGCAAGTCCAATTACAATGTAATTGAAAGTCAGTTTGCAAAAGCAACATAAGGTTCAATTACAACTTAATTATAATGTAATTGCAAATGAGTAAGTGAGTAATGAGTAATCACTCAAGTGATTGGAATTTTAATTACAATGTGATTACAAATGTAATTGAAATTCCCATTACAAATGTTACATGTAATTAAAAATAAAATTCAAAAACAAAATTATTACACATGAATCAAAATCTAGGTAAAATGCTCAATAATGTATTTTGATCTCTCTCTCTCTTTTTTTTCTCTCCCCGCAGCACTTCGTAGAAATCACTGACGACCAGTTCGATTTCCACACCTACTGCATGAGGAAGATGACGCTGCGCTCCTACGTGGACCTGCTGAAGCTGGAGGACGTGTTGCGCAGGCATCCGTTCTACTTTAAGGCCGCTCGCACCGCTATCCAGATCTACCTCGACCTGCATGACAACCCGCTATGCGATGACAACAAGGAGTCCCAGGCGGACAACAGTAATTCACACAACAAAACACACAAGCAGGCAGTTGGAGTCAGAATTCACTCCTGTGTCGTGCAACTGGGCTGTTTGACCTCATCAGTATTACAATTCATTTAGTATTTTACTCGTTCCCTGACAGTGTTCTCTAAATATGCTCCGTTATTAAACCTGGAACATTTTATGTAATAAACAATTCATCAATTTTACAGATTACACGTTAGATTCCGGATTTACTGTGTGGGTTACCATGCTAATATTCCCAGCCTAACTTTCAATACATATTCCTCAAATTAGCTTTAAGACATAACCAGCTGCCTCAGAGTGAAAAACTAAAACTGGGAGACTTGACACTCTTAATCCAATTTTCTCACACGTCCCACATTGGAATCCACTATTGTAACGGTTTCAATAAATCTTTGAAGCAAACCTGACGGACAAAGAGCTGAAGAAGCTTCGGAACAAGCAGAGGAGAGCTCAGAAGAAAGCCCAGCTGGAGGAGGAGAAGAAGAACGCCGAGAAGGAGAAACAACTGAAAAACCAGAAGAAGAAGAAGGAGGAGGACGAGGAAGAGATTGGCGGTCCTAAAGAGGAGCTCATTCCTGAGAAACTTGCAAAGGTTTTGTGTGTTTTTGAGAAACCGGCTAACCTTGTCTGAAAACGTTCATTTTGTGGTCGGAGCTGACGGCTTTTTTTTGTTGTTGTTGTTTGATAGGTTGAGACTCCGTTGGAAGAAGCAGTCAAGTTTCTAACTCCTCTGAAGAACCTGGTGAGGAACCGAATCGAGACGCACCTCTTGGCCTTTGAGATCTACCTCCGCAAAGGTCAGCTCCTCCCTCCCTCCTTCCTCCGTGACTTCCTTTCCATTTTGTCTTCAGTTTGAGTCTAAAGGTTGATCAGCGGTTTAACGCTTTGCCAACGGATCCCGCCTTAAAGCTCAGCAACGTTACTGTGTGTGTTTACAGAGAAGTATCTGTTGATGCTTCAGTCTGTGAAGAGAGCGTACGCTTTGGACCCCAACAACCCCTGGCTGCACCAGTGCCTCATTCGTTTCTTTAAAGGAGGTACACACACACACTATTTAAGGTCGATTTAAGTAGCCCCCTAATTTTTCCTGGTTGTGCGGTTGTTGATTAGTTGTGTGTGTGTGTTGTGTGTTTGCAGTGGCTGATAATAAGAGTCTCCCTCAGCCGGTGCAGACTGTGCTCAAGCAGGAGATCATGCAGCTGTTTGGGGAGAGTGACCCCACCACCTACAACAAAACCTTCCTGAGCAAACACCCCAGCTCAATACCCCATAGATTAGCAGGTACACTCTTATACACAAACCTTACAGTGCCCTGGCCCTCTCTGCCGCCGTGCCGATGCCCTGGGTCACTCACTTTCATGCACCTACTTATACATAAGGAAACTTATGTCTGCATTATACATTTGAAGGCTCTAAAGTGTGTGTGTGTGTGTTTTAATCCACAGCTGCTAAGATGATGGTTTATCTGGATCCCTCGTCTGCAAGTCTGGCCGCTGAGCTGGCCACTTCTCTGGACGAGTCTCTCACTGGCCGAACCATACAGGTGCCAGCCCAGAACATCATATAAAGCACATAAACCAGCGCAAGACATTTATTGCTTTGCTACTTTTCTTCTGCACTTCATTATGTGTGTGTGTGTGTGTGTGTTTGTTTGTTTGTATGTGTGTGTGCGTGGCAGATATGCACTGAGGTGTTGCAAGCCCTGAAGGACGGCAGCCTGGGTTCCGAGCAGCAGAAAGTTCTGGAATCCTACCGCACTTCCTGTCACGCCCTCTACCCCTACTGTCTGGCCTTTATGCCACCGGGTTACCAGGAAAGCACTGCCATCACCACCAACGGAGATCTGTCGTCCGGCGACCACGAAGACATGACCAACGAGATGTGAGCCATTCAGAAACCAAGAAAGACAAAAGGCCCAACAAGAGGTGCACCAAAAACTGCGCCGACCGGACCAGACCAGACCAGACCGGAACATCTTTTTCCAGCTTCCACGCTGCCACGGGGCAATAGAGGAAACAGTGTTTTACATTTGATTTCTTTTCGTCTCAATTCTTTATTCTCTCTTTCTTTTAAAAAAAAAATGGCTAACGACTAAACTAATAACCAAACAAGTTTGGCATGTTTACGGAGGACGGATTGCGGATTGAACTCCATGCCGCAATTTACCCGAAATACGGACCCGCTTCTCATGTTTTTAAGAGTAATTTATATATAAAAATATTAAATAGAACAAAAAAAAAAACGTGCGGTCGAGGAGCAATAACTCACGGTTCTGGTTCGACTCAAGCGGTCGTGTGCCAAACCTGTCGGGCGGCGATTTAGATGGTGGTGGCACCTGTGATATTGAGACTCGTGGGGGGTGTGGGTGTGTGTGTGTGTGTGTAAAGACTTCACACTCGTTCTCTGAGCACAAATCAGTCCCAGCAGCAGCCAGTAGAGGGGGCTGGTGTATGAGGAAGCTCAGTGTGGTGAAGAGAGAGAGAGATGGTGCCGTGATCAGCCCAAGAGCCGATAACAATCTATCAGTTGTTCATTCATTTTTTTCAGTTAAAACCAGAATCCAAAGAACATTTCCCTCCAATATTCGCTTGCAGAAGTTGTTTTCAGAGTTCCTGTTTTGCACTCAAATGTAAAACGCACTAATTTTCCATTTAGTTTGGATATAAGAATTGATTGCGTTGTTTTGTTCCTTAGCATTTGTTTTTATCGCAAGTTCTTTAAACCACCACTTCCAGGTCATGCCACTTGCATTCAAATTAAAATAAAAGATGGTACATTTGTTTTGCCTTAAAAAAAAAAAAAACCGGGCACGAAATAGGAAAACGTTCTTAATTTTAAGGGGTTTCGTTTTAATTTGAAAAACAGATGAACAAACGCGGTTCGACAACTAGACGTCGCAGATCTGAGAGTCAGACATTTTTCATCCATTTTGTTCCACGTTGTTTTCCGATTCCGGTTTGAACACCTGTACGGTGGACGCGGCTATTTGTGGATGTGATCATAAAGCCTTTTACTTTCACAGTGACCACATTTCCTCGGCTTTTTCCTTTCTTGAATCGAATCACTCGGTCTCATTTTTCCATAAATACACGAGCCTGACGATCATACCACTGTCCGAACTCGGTCCCGACATTTGGACGCTGGATAACAGTTACGAATAAATAAAAAAAAAGAACCGAATTTATATGGCTGTTATTATACACACAGGGCTGGTTTCTTGAACACTGATTAAGCTTAGTCTTGGATTAAATTGCAATACCAATTGTAGAATATGTGTGTGTCGCACACATATGTTTACGGGAGCTGCATGTCTGGAGATGGACACATGGGGGCAGAGGGGAGTAGGAAGTGGGAGATTTGGTGTGCAGGTTGGTTGAGGATTTTTGTCAGCGGTGGTCACTTATAAAAGAAGTTCATATAAAGCTATCACACGACTCGTCTGTTGTGTGCACATCTACATGGTGTCAGAAGTGGGATTGCTGACAAATCATGGCTCAGAATCTACGACGTATAGAACCACTCGTGTTTGACGATGACATCGCTAACAACTGGCTAAAATTCAAGAAAGAATGGGACTAAGAAGGTGCAAGCCTACACACTTCTCAATTTAGCCGGTTCGGATGCACTAGATAAATATAAGTCATTTCACTTTCAAGAAGATGAAGAAAAAGAAGATCCTGATGTGTTAATTAAAGAATTTGATGAAATATGTTTATCAGAACGGAACGTTATAATGGATAGACACACATTCAACAGCACGGTGCAAAAACCAGATGAAGGAATTCAGTGCTACGTGGCTACTTTAAGACTGCTTGCATAGAAATGTGACTTTGGCTCGCTAACTGACGAACTAATACGAGACCGAATTGTCTGTGGTATCCACAATGATGCAGTACGTGCTCAGCTGTTAAGGGAGAAGACATTAGAATCAGCGATTAGAACATGTATGCTGTTTGAGCGTGCCGAAAGGGGTACTAAGGAACTTAAAAGAGAGGCTGAAGTGTTTGCCGTGCAGCAGTACAAAAGACGCTGTAACAACTGCGGGGGGAGCACGCTATTGAGCGCAACAAATGCCCAGCTTTCAACAAACGCTGCAACTCATGCAACAAGTGGAATCACTTTGCCAAGTGTTATAGGTCTAAGCCTCAAAACGCAGGTGGACGGATGGCGCCTTCTAATGGACCTGGTGGAAAAAAACTCACAGAGTAAATGAAGTGGAAAGTGAGGTCCACCAAGATTATTTTCATTGTGAAAGTGTGGACCTGCTTGCAAACAGAGGAGAAATATTCACAACTCTCTCAACAACCAGTAATAAGCAGGTCAAGCTGAAAATGGATACTGGAGCTAAATGCAATGTTATGCCTTTATCCACACTGCAGCAAGTTGACCACAATGCCCAAATTGATCAGTCAAACAGAGTAAATCTGATAGCATATGGTGGTCAAACAATCCAGACACTGGGCACTGCCACCTTATTTCTTTCCGAATTCCACATAGTGGACAGAAATGTTAAAAGTTTGTTAGGCTTGCCTGACAGCATGAGGTTAAATATCATACAGCTCAGCCCTGAAGTACATGCTGTACAACAGCAGGCCCCCAAGATGACTGATTATGACGATTTGTTTCGTACTGACAGCGTTGGCAAGCTTCCAGTCATCTATCACATGCGCCTGGATGAATCAGTGCGTCCTACTGTGTGTGCCCCCAGAAGGATCCCGTTGGCTATGAAAGACAAAGTCTTACAAGAGTTAGAAAGAATGAACAGACTGGGCATCATCTCACCAGTGGAGGAGGCTACCCCTTGGGTGTCTGCCATGGCAGCTGCAGTCAAAAAGGATGGTACGGTACGCATATGCATCGACCCTGTGCATCTTAATAAGGCTCTCCTGAGGCCTCATCACCCATTAAAGACTGTCGAGCAAGTGATCGCTGATATGCCACATGCAAAGTTTTTCAGCATTTTGGATGCAAGATGTGGATTCTGGCAGATCCCTCTGGACGAGGAATCATCGAGACTCACAACCTTTATGACCCCGTTCGGAAGGTATAAGTTTCTACGAATGCTATATGGGATCAGAGATGCATGGAACAGCTCCTCTCTGGGCAGCCTTGTGAAATAGTTGTGGATGACATCTTGATCTTCTGTTGAGGAACATGACAAACGCCTTAAATGTGTGCTAGACCGTGTCAGAGCCATCAGTATGCAGCTGAATCCGATGAAATGTCGTTTCAGGGTCTCAGAGGTGCCGTATGTAGGCCACCTTCTCACAGACAAAGGTGTCAAGCGTGACACCTGCAGTTTCACTTTCACGTGCACACCTCCCCACCACAGACAGTCCAGGAGCCATTGAGGACTATGATGTGTTGGCTATGGAGGAGGTGTTGTCGTCCAAAAGGATTGAGGAACTCAAGCGAACCACACAGGCAGATGTTCTTTGCAAGCGCCTTATGGACACCATCCTCACTGGCTGGCCTGACTCATAAGGCCATTCCGTATGACATCCGTCCGTTCTACGCAATGAGGGACGAACTGACAGTAGATGATGGTTTGATTCTGCGTGGTCAGAGGTATGTAATCCCTCACTCCCTCCAGAAACACTACCTAACACAGCTTCATCAAAGTCATCCCGGCCTTCAGTCCACTAAGCAAAGGGCACGTAAAACCATGTTTTGGCCTACAATGTACAGTGACATTGAAAGAGAGGTATCCAGATGTGCGCCATGCTATGCGTTAAAGCAACACCAGATGAGGGAACCTTTGCAACTTCATCAGATACCAGACAGCCCATGGTCTATCACAGCAGCTGACATATTTGAGTGGTCAGGCAAGCATTACCTCGTCTTAGTGGACTCATACTCTGGATGGTGGGAATTCGATGCCCTTCCGAATCTTCCAGTAACACTGTGATTAGGCAATTGAAATGGCACTTTGCTGTTCATGGGATTCCCCACCAGTTGATGACCGACAATGCAACATTGCATAATTTTCAAGCAGGGAATTCAAGAACTTTGCTCACCTGTGGGATTTTCAGCATGTCACTAGCAGTCCCAATTATCCGAGATTCAATGGCCTGGCAGAGCGTGGTGTCAGGTCTGCGAAGCATCTCGTTGAGAAGTGTGCACGTGATGGTTCAGATATTTATGCAGCCTTGCTTAACTTACGCAACACTCCTAGGGATGGTTTGCCTTCCCCAGCGCAGCGCCTACTTTCCCGTCACACCAGGTCTCTGATCCCCATGGTACCATCACAGCTGACACCGAGAGTTGAGCCTAATGTTCAGACAGCTCTGTTCGCACTCCGTCAAAAAGGGAAGATAAGCCATGACAAATCTGCCAGACGCCTTCCACCTCTGGAGCCTGGGCAGACAGTAAGGATGTAAACAACCTGTGGGTTTGAGAAACTGGCCACAGTTTCTGGAAAGGCTCTCCAACCTAACAGTTACATCTTCCAGTCTAACGGTAAGGCCTATGTGAGGAACCGTCGCCACCTTCTACAAGTTCCTGAGTCGAACTGTCCTATCATTACCACGTCTGCATCTATGATCTCTCCTAAACCGCAAGAAAATCCATGTGCTACAGTGCCACATGACACTCCAGAAAATGGAAGTGATGTACCTTCGCTACAAAACACTGACCGTTCCAAGCAAGAGGATCCTGACTCACAGGCTCCACTGGTTGTCACTCGATCAGGAAGAGTGTCCAAGCCTAATTTAAGGTTCAAAGACTTTGTCACACACTGAGTGTATATGCAGCGTGCCATGTTTATTATACATGGAGCACAAGTTAAATGTTATCGATGTTCATCTTATGCTGCACCTTCTTCTTTAGTTTTACTGATGTATGTGGGGACATTAGTTTAAAAAAAAAAAAAAAAGAAAGATGTTTACGGGAGCTGCATGGCTGGAGATGGACACATGGGGGCAGAGGGGAGTAGGAAGTGGGAGATTTGGTGTGCAGGTTCGTTGAAGATTTTGTCAACGGTGGTTACTTATAAAAGAAGTTCATACAAAGCTATCACACGACTCGTCTGTTCTGTGCACATCTACACCAATACAGATTTACCACGGGAAAAAATCTAAGTTAATCTAGGACTATGCTTTATTTAAGACTGGGAAAATGGCCCAAAATGTACACACACGTTACTCTGTTAACGTGTGTGTCAACGTTATTCAGGGTTTGGAACAGAAATGAGCCCACGTCGGTGATTAAAGCCTGGCTTTGTGAGCTCGCCGTGCTCCTCTGTCCTCAAACAAACCCTGAGAGCTCAGGAAGGTGTGGTCCAGGTTCAGGTAGGTGGTGAGGAATTCTGGAAACTCGCTCTTTTGCACCAGCTCCAGAAACATTGACACGGCTGTGGTCAGCTTCTCTGCATCTCTGCTTATCAAAAGAGACAAAAGCGAGATTGTGATGACCGGTTAACACCTTCCCGGACTTTTATGGGAAATTTTGACCAATCCAATCAGAAACGTTGAACGTGCTGATGTTGAAGTCGTTTAAAAAAAAGATTCTCAAAAATCTTCATTCGCCTCTACCATTAGTTAAATCCTACTAATTGCAATACCGTGGCGTGTGACAGCCCGTCACTGCCCTCAGGTCTCCCATCATGCCTTGGGCCAGGCTTCGAACCAACCCTCGAGTCACTGGCCTTCCATCATCATCCTCCAGTTTGGTTCGGTGCCGTATCCATTGCCAAACCTGGGCCCGACAGGCAGAGTTAGAAGAGCGCTTGGCTCCATTTTTTTAGTCCAAACTTGGATATTACGTTTTACCAAACCCACCTGAGATCGGGAAATATCGGCAGTGGCTGAATCCTCTACCTGCCCCTTATAGAAGAAATGTCCTCTGCCTGGTATCGAAAGGAAACATTAAAAAGATGAAGTTGCCGCTTGTGAAAATACAATAATGTTTCTGTGAGTTTTCACCTGAAAGCCAGGCGTCTATGAACAAAACGCCCACCGCGATATTGTGCTTCAGTCCGTACCGCGTTACTCCACCCTGCACGTAGAAACAACAAATAACGTTGACAAACTGATATCAATTTGTACTCATTGTGATTAAGGGGGTGGACATCATGGCAAAAATTATTAGGAGTGTGAATCACACAGCGTGATATATCGATTCGAAACGATTCGTTGTCTGCCGATATCACAAGGTCTGCTACGATACACTTTTGATTCTATTCAGCAGCCAGCTGTCAACATGAGACAATATTGTATGCTGATTTCATACAAATCAGTTCCATTGATATTGATTCATAAAGAGAAAATATAATTCCATTTGACATTTTTATGCCAAATCTCTCTTCTTCTTTTTTTTTCTTTTCTTTTTTTTAAAGCAAAAATATATGGGAGGTATTTCCTGCAGAAAAGAAAAGGATAATGATAAAATGGAAATGCAATCTGCACTTTGCCATTTAGTTTTCCATTTCTAAGCGCAAAGACCCTGCAAAATTGAAAAAGAAATCGAAATAACACCATTTTCATTTTCCACTCAAGCACCAGTTATTTGTGAAAAAATCTAATGTAAAATTAAAATAACACTTTGTCTTTTCATTATCTCTTTTGCATTTTCATTTTCCATATACTCGCGGTGTTTTAGTGACATAATTAAAATGAAATCGCTAATCGGGAAAAGAAAAAGCAATCTCCACTTTACATTTACTTTACCTTGAGAGAACGCACAATAACTGCTAAAATGATAATGAAAATTAAATATTTTCTTCATATTTATTTTTCTGAGGCTTATCGGTACTTCTCTGACAAAATTCAAATGAAAACTCAAAAGGAAAAACTAGAAAACAAAGTGCGTGTTTGGATTTTAATTTTCAACACGAACAGGGCTGAGGCTGTGAAAATTAAATTACAAACTCAAATGAGTTGCAGCGCCATCTGCTGCACTTTGGCTTTTCGTTTTCCGTTTTGCATTTTCATTTCCCACTTTTCGTTTTCGTTTTCAAGCTCACCACATGCAAATATATGTTAATAAGGCAGGTGGGTCGATCATTTGTGCTGCTTACATTTTGGAGATATTACACTATTTATTTCCAGACGATGGCACCAACCAACAACGGACGCGAACCCGGGCTGCGGCGTTAGTGCTACGTTTGTGCCACAGAAACCCTCTCTCCTGTAAAATGGTAGGGGTGATACTCCAGCAAAATAGCTAAATCATGCCATCTCATCTCATTCATCTGTCATCTGACCATCAGGCCTGAGAGTTTGACTGACCGCTGGCATGACGAGCAGGTCCTCAGGGGTCACAGTGAGGTCAAGCCTCAGCTGCTGGAGCTGGTTCTGTCCCCGACTGTGAACCTGAAATAGCTAAAATAAAATGACTGCGTGGGTGTGTGAAAGAGAGTGTTAGTCAAATAAGTGTTAGTCTCAGCGTTAGCTCATGAAGACCACACCGTGTTGGCACTTACTTTTTGCATGGGTTCAATCAGGTCCATGTCATACACCATGAAGCCATCAAGTCCTGCCCTGATTTCCTGGAGCTTTTGTCTATGGCAGCATTAATATTCACACATTATGCCTCATTCGCAAACCACTGTTAAGATGAAATTTGTCTTTCTTAAGAAAAAAATTAAGAATGAAATTAAGATTAAGTACTGGTGAATGTGATAATCTTTTTCTGGATTGTCTAGTTTTAATTAACTGAATTAGAGGCTTTGGAAAAATCAGATTAAAGCATTATTAATTCCTGCACATGCTATAATTATTATAATTAATATAATATAATAATTTTAGTGCATTTTAGCCATCACATATACAGCCTGACACTATTATTACTAATGATTTTACACATTCGTGATAAAAATGGACATAAAAATGGAGGAAAGCCTCCGTCATGTCAAAAACTCAGAATGTCAAAAATATGATCTCTACATTATAATCCAGAACAAACTGTGGTGGTCTAGTGGGCAGGATGTTCGTCTATGGACTAAGACGTCATGGGTTCAAATCCTATCTCCAGCATTACCACTACTGGGTAAGTTGCTCCAGGGAGAGAGTCCCTGTAATTAGGAAGTCCATCTGGATAAGAGCATATACTGAATACCGTAAATGTAAATGTAAATAAATATTCTTGCCTGGTCACAGTGGTCAGTACAGTCTTGTAATGGTCGCTCTCCTTGTCCGTGGGCAGTAGCAGCGCTGCCATGCCGCCTGTAGCCAAAGCGCCTCGTCGATGGCACGTCTGCACCAGCAGGTCCATATAGCTGCGCAGGAAGTGCTTCTCCATGTTCACGTACTTGCTGCGGTCAGGCAGAAGGAAATCGGGCCGGTGACCTGCAGGTGTGAGAAATGCAGATCAGACTCAACTGATGAAGAAATAGTCATTATCTCAGCAAAGCTCGTCAAATTCCTTTATATAGCACAATTAATCAACAGCAGTTGCCCAAAGTGCCCAAAATATATTGATCTACACTGATACATTGGTTTAATGATCAATTTATGAATTCAAAATGAAAACATTGATCAGACACTAACTAACGTCACTTTATTGAACGCAAAACTGACCAAGTTTGTTGACGAAGGAAGCCGAGTAATCCCAGATTCCGCAGTTTAATCCGGCTGAGTGCTCTCTCAGCTCGTAGAGAATCTCCTCCATTTCAAACGAGGCCAAAACACACTCAATCAGTACAGTGGCTTTTATGCTACCTACTGGAAGGGCGAGCTATTTCACACACAAGAACAAACACACGTCATGTATTTCACATAAATCCAAAAATACTGAAAAATATAATTAAGCAAAAGAGCATGTCTTTACCTTGTCTTCTGTCCAAAGAAAAATCTGATTCCAGAGTCTTGCTTCAATAAAGCTCTCAATCTAAGGCAAGTATTGATTTATTATTATGATTTGTAATAACACAATAATTATTTATGTCTAAAATCAAATTTAATGCACTTTATAGAGGCAATAAAGATTTTATGTACGGTCTTACTAAATGTAGCACTGGATAACTGGCTAAAACCCTTGGGGTTTCAAGCAGAAGGTTTGCAGTGATGCAGAAAAGCAGTCAATTTCACTCAGATGTGTTTTTGGTAAACAATAAAACCCCACAAAATTACAGTCGAAGCAAAGCTATGCCGACACAGTGTCTTCACAGGAACAAATGGAAGAGCTTAAACCAAGCATAATGTCAATATTTATCTATTTCTACCAATGTAAAATTCATCTCGACCACAAGCCTAAATTCAAATGACAGATGAAAGGCTTGTTTCTAGTTTACACAATGTGACGCCCAGTCTCCCACCTTAGATAGATAGAAAAAGGGCCCGCACTGGTTCTCGAGTAAAAGCTTTGCATTATGGAACATCAGCAAGCCAAAATCAAGCAGCGGACCTGGAACCTCACGACCATTCACCTAGGAATAAACACATTAATTAACTTCATTAAAATTTTATTTATGTTCTCTAATCATTTTTGACATGAAATCATTAGACAACCAAATCTGGGTATAAAATAATTTTAGCAGCTAATATGGTAATATTGATTATTCATTTTTCAATACGTCATTATTTGATTAAACTAGACTCAACAAGCAGCACCATTTTGTTGATTTTATTGATTTGTTGAGTACAATCAATACCATCATGTTGTGATCCACCATATTCCATGCACGAGGGCGGAGCATAAGAACCGGTGCTTGGGATATGGGCGGTGCATCTGGTTGAGGGGGAGGAGCACAATATTGCAGATATAATTTACCTTAAATTTTAACTTTATTATAATTGAACTTTAATTATTTTACACACGACTAACAGTTTGATGCATATGAGATGAAACACCAATAAACACAAAAAATTCACCAGGAAACTGGTTGCGCACAGCCTTGAAAACGTTATAGATGCCCTTTATCTGGTTGTAGTACGTTGGACAGTTGCCATCATCAAAATCCACCTGAATATAATGAAAATTAAAGACAGATTCTATCGTATATGAGAGACAGGCTTTTATTCTCAACAAAAAGATACATTGCACTTTACATATATAATTTTACCATTATATGCACCTTTACAGGAACCGTTTTATTATCATTTTGACTGTCTCAAAAACAATCAGGGTTAATTTCACTGCATGTTGTACTTGTAATACTATATAGAACACATAAGGAATCTGAATCTGCTGAATTTAGGCTAGACAAATGAAGATGTGAACTGCTGTGAAATCCCAGATGCCAAAGCAACTTTTCCAAAGTACCTGTAATTTATTTAACCCCTAAAATCTGATCTCCATTTAAATTATGCATGACATACTTGTATTCCTTGGGCTGGCGATTTGAGGCCTTGTATGAAGCGTTGCGTGTCGCACGGTGAGAGGTCACCAATGTCCACATGTCTGCACTGCAGTCGTACAGGGACAGGGCTGACCCTCCAGGAGGGATCTTTGCGGATGTGGACCGTTTCGGCCCTAAATTTTGGCAGCTCTCCCGATAAGTCCATTTGAACCTTCCTGAGAATTCTCATCTTAAGGACCTGATATTTGAAAAACTATATAAACTTAGAGACTTTGGTTGTTGATAGATCCTGTTCTTACCTAGGAACAAATCTCAAATTTCTTCTGGTGAATGAGGTCCAGTGCTTTTGACTCTTAGACTGTCCTACTGCTCTGGATAAGAGCATCTAATAAATGCTGTAAATGCAAATGCATCTAGTGCAGCATGAATTTGTGCATCTCTACTCAGTTTGGGTTGTTATTACTTTCATATTGTGCTACGATTGTTTTTTTCTCTCTGAAAATTTGTTTTGCTGAGTTATATTTGTAACTCTGTTCCACATTTCTTTTACTAGTCATATCACCATATTAACTGGATAAATACAATCTCACATCTTGCTATACAGTAACTACATATGTTGTACATTTCTTTCTTTCTTTTACCTTGTCAACCTCTGATTGGAATGTGGTGCACAAATCTGACAGAAACTGCAGTGCCTCAGAACTGAAGAGGGTCTGAAACTCCATCTGCAGCTCTGGAGGAGGAGGCTCCAGATCCACACCTTCAAGGATCTGTGCAGTAAAGTGAAGTAAATTGCACCACTTTATTATGATAACAAATCCCTTTCATTATTGGTGTCAACGTAAAGGTCAATTTAAATTGAAATATCTTATAGTTGGGTCAAATCAGAAGCTGGTGTAATAAGTCAGAATCTGTGAACCAAAATTCATGCATAAAGCTGTAAGCTATAATATATATGATCTAGAACACAATAATCAAAGAATGCTGCACTTTAAACTAAGAATGCAGAATTTAAAAACTGAGTCACTTATTTGGATAATTTGGATAAAAGTAGTCATTTTAACATAAAGATTTTAAAAACTGCGAAGACTTGCCAACATTCTGCTCGTTGCTCAGTTCCTCTTGAGTTGGACTTTGGTATGGGTCATTGCACCCTGTAAGCCAAACATGGCAAAAAAGAGCATTTTTAGGTATTTATTTATTTTTATTGCATGTTAGTTAGGTATCGAACAGGCATTAAATTCACTTTATTTCTGGCAACAACTCATTTTCATATTTTGAATGTCAATTTTCCAACAATTTACAGTCCATCAGCAATTTTTGTTTATGATTTTCTAAAAAAATCACAAATCACAAATTATCATTAGCAAGTTACCGTTTTAACCATAGCTGGTGAAACAGATGTTAAAATATTCATGTGCAATAATGAGCATAGAGATTAGATTTTAAAATTACATTAAATTATAATCCTACAATGTATCACGACTAGAGCCGGGAATCGGTTCCATACAGAAACGACTCTCTGGGGAAAAGCCATGAATCACGAATCACCACACAGTCTCGTAGTTTGACAATAATTAATCAAAATTAACTTACAGCCGATAAAATTTTAATTTACATATAACGCGGAAATCTAATTTTAACCGTTGAGTTCAATATTCCTTTAGATTAATCGTGAATTTAACATGGACAAAATTGTTTCTGAGTCACTCCTTAGACTCAAGACGAATATTTCGTTTTTTTTTTTTTTTACTTGAGAGAGGCATGAAAAGAAAATATCTTTTATTTATTGGAAACTAACAAAACATCTTATTCACAGCATACAATAATTGTTCCCTTGTATTTTGTTCTGTCTGGATTTTGAAAATCACTGTCTGGAATCTACACTTGAAATTGACTCTTTTGATTCCTAAGAACTGGAATCAGATTCGATTCCTACCTGCTAGATTGCTCCATGTAACACGTCCTCTAGTATCGGTCGTGCAAAGTGATTGACAGCCGTTCTCTCTTATCCGATTGGGCTTCGCAACAATCACCGTCAACTGTCCCGCCTATCACCAAGTCTCGCGAGATCACGTGTTACGTTCAGCCGTACGTGGCTGAAAACCAAAACAGTGCAGCGGCGCTGAGGTCGCTTCAGCAATGTGAAGTTACGAAAATCAGGCAAAATCGCAGCAGGTAGACCTGAATTCTTGTTTAAGTTCGAGGAGGAGGAGCGGGTGTAAATTGCAGCTTGATTATTTGTGTCTAATCTTTATTTTCACTCTTTATAAATCTCTGATCGTATGCCTCAGGCTGCAGTGACTCAGCCAGCTCGATAAAAAAAAAAATAGAAGCCCGGCTTCTGCAAGCTCATTTCCATAAATGATTTCATTATTGCAGTGAAAGCGTCAGAAGCCCTTGAGAAGAATATCGATTATCTGACAGTCCATCAAAATGGCAGATGTTGAGTCTTCTCTGGAATTTAGCTGCTCTCTGAGCAGCTCGACACTGCCGCCTCCCCGGACTCGGATCTTCAAGATCATTGTAATCGGAGATTCAGGAGTGGGCAAAACCTGCCTCACATATCGCTTCTGTGCGGGCAAATTCCCCGACAAAACCGAGGCCACGATCGGGGTGGACTTTCGAGAGAAAACCATCGAAATCGATGGAGAGAAAATCAAGGTGAGCATGATTGAAATTGAAGCGATCTGAACTGATTTGAACTGAGTCGACTCTTATTATGACGTCATATCCGCTAAGGTGAGCTACCTGCCGGTTTACCTGCTTCACTTAACAAAGCACATTACATTAGGTTGATCTAAAGCACGATCGCTCCGTTGTGATCTATCCAAGTATAGCTGCAAAAACACAGCGAATTACAAAATGTTATATTAGGTATATATTTTATTTATTTGGCTCATATATAAATATATACAGTATATATATAACATCATAACACATCAGAAATTCTGGGTAGATATGGTAGGAAAATAAACTACAGCATTCCTTGGGCCCTTAAGTTCTATATAACTCTTCATTCCTGTGTTTGGGAGATTAATAAAATCTACAAACTGAGAACGAAGATTTTGTCCATCTCCCAGACACAGAGATGAACAGTTCCATAGTGAAACACATCTCTGCTCAACTGGGTTTTATGTTCATGCCTTTCATATGACATGCCTTGTTTAATTAATCAGTGGTATAACTGTTAAAGTGTGTGTATTATACTTAAATTACCTTAAAATAAAGTTTTAAAATGTCTTAAGCTAGTTTGCACTAATTTTAAATAAGCAAGTGTTGACTTCACCAACGTAATCTCTTTTAAAAAGATCTAAACTTAAAGCAAATGTTAACACAAATGTAATCCTTCTTTCTGGATTATTCCGCTTTCAGTTCATAATATCCTAATATTATGGTGTATGAATCAACATATGCATGTTGAGATGATGAAGAATGATGTGGTTTTGTTTATTTACTCTGATGCAACATTCACCACCGGATGTTTCCATTTAGTGTCAGCTTTTTAACCTGCATTCTCTACCAAAAATGGCTCATGTCTTGGTCACGTCTAGAGCAATCAGACGATCTCCAGCAAGATGGAAATGTGGTTAAATGTTTTGCAGGCCAAACTATCTCTTTAACTGTCTGAGATATTAAGATGCTCGCTGTGCCGATCACAACCAGCACAGATGATCGACTCTATTTCTGTAGCGCTGCTACACACAGACGCTGTGATCTTTCTCCATCACTCTCTCTCTGAGACACCCACACACTTTCTCAAGCACACAGAGCTGCGTTTGTCTCTCTAAAAACTCAAACAGTCTCCCACTGTCTCTCTTTCACTTCTGACCAGACAACAGCTGTTCGTCAGTGTGAATATTGGTCCTCATTTACCAACGGTTCTTAAGAAGAAAGTTGTTCCTAAAACCCTCTTACCAGCAATTCTCACCTGCCATTTCACCTATCCAGATCAGAATTCTTCCTTTTTTTCTTGAATTTCAACGTACTAATAATTCATGCAATGTCAACTACCTTTTATGAGTTTTCAGGGTTAGGCTTTTAAGTCAGTTCATGGAAATGAAAGTGCCAGATTAACCAGATTAACTTAAAACAATATGTTGTAACTATGGCTATGTTTAAGAGTGAAGTTCAAGTAAGAAGATTAAAGTAAAATCAAATTGGATATACTAATTATTTAGACTCTTATTAACACATTCACGCTTAAACTTAGTTTAAACACTGAAAACTAAAAGTTAGTTAATGAAAAAGTAGTTAAAATTGCATAAATTATTGTTTTTGGCTGAGGTAAATGAATGAAGAAAAATATTTAAGGTCCATTGGATCTTATACACCAGTATTTTCTTACTTTCTTCATTTAAATAATATTGTATTCTACAACTGAATTGAAAACTATCTTTCTCCCCCACCTCAGGTGCAGCTGTGGGACACGGCGGGTCAGGAGCGCTTCCGCAAGAGCATGGTACAGCACTACTACCGTAACGTGCATGCCGTGGTGTTCGTGTACGACGTGACCAGCGCCGCCAGCTTCCGCAGTCTACCGGCGTGGATCGAGGAGTGCAGGCAGCACGCGCTGGGCCAGGACGTGCCCCGCATCCTGGTGGCCAACAAGTGCGACCTGCGCCACGCAGCTCAGGTCAGCACCGAGGCTGCGCAGCAGTTCGCCGACGCCCACTCCATGCCGCTTTTCGAGACCTCGGCCAAAAATCCGCAGGGGGGCGAGGGGGGCAGCAGCGACCACGTTGAGGCCATCATCATGACCGTGGCACACAAGCTGAAGTCCCAGAAGCCGCTGGTGCTGAGCCAACCGGCCGAGGGGGGCGGGACGGTGGAGCTTGGGAGGCGGGGTGACGAGGACGAGCGACGGGGCGGATGGAGTTGTGGATGCTGGAGGAGTTAGTTTGGGGGGCGCGGGGGTTGTCACTGTGCACTTGTTAGCTTCATTTTTTAAAATAGTAAAGAAAAAGACGTTTTAAAAAGGCGGGGGCCTTGCGGATTTAAAGGGAGGGACCAACGGAGGTCGAGAGGCGGGGTGGAAACAAAGCGTGGGACGTTTTAAGGAGGATGGTGGGGCGGGACGGCATCCTAAAAGTGAAAGCGATGCAACTACATGCATAATCACTGTCTCTATATGTGCAATGTCATGTGCACTGTTAAATTTTGTTCAATTTAAGCAGGTGTGTGTGTGTTTGGTGCTGAATGTTTCAGATCAAATTTCTTGATCCCTAAAACACCTTCTAGCAAACTTAATTAGGCTCTATACTGGTGTGTGTGTGTGTGGCATTCAGATTCCGCTTCTGGCTAAAAAAAACAAACACAATCAGAAGATGAGGTTGACTGCTTTTTAGTGTTGACCTGTTATTTAGATATTTGCCGTCCGTTTTGCACCTTGGTCAAGATAAGATATCACTCTGCACAAGATCTTTGCCTACACATATAAAGGGAAATATAGAGGAAAAAACTCATTTGCACTCACTGGAGCAAAGGGAAAAGCTTCTGAACTTGTTGCTAGAGTTGTTTTACGTATGGGTCATAATTTCAGGTGTAAAGAAGAAGAAAAACTTCTATAGACAAGCCAGTGAACTCTGAAAGTACAGAAAGGGAGTGACATGCACAGCTCCTAAACATCTCCAGTCGTCTTTGTCCGTTATTGCTTTGTAAATGTCTTCGAGCTCCACGTCTCTTTAAGTGACCCCGGTAGAAGAAAACCTTTCCACAGAGACTTTTGGACTCATCTGTGAAAATGCAGAAAAGCAAATCTTGCTCATATTATTGTGTCCACTCTCTGATATTTGTATCGCTGCTCATCAAACTTCCTTTACACAGTCCTCTACTGTCTTAAAGCAGAATATTCGCCTGTAATGCACAGCACCAAGCCGGAATTGTACTGTATGTCTCGTACCTCATGTAAATGCACCGTGTCTAACCTGCATGGCATTATCCAACACAAGCAAAGCTACGCATCGTTTTGCACCTATAATCTATGGGTATTTTAGTCAGTAACATTTCAGTAGAGGACTAGGCATGCCGTTTAAGACAGGAAACGTCTTTTTCGCTAAATAAGGAAACCATATCCTGCAGACACAATCTTCAAGAGCCAATGGGGTATCAATGCATGGAAGTTTAACAGCCCGTTAGCGTTTTAATGTGGAGTCCTCCTCAGTCCTGAACCCGTTTCTGTGTAGGACATGGTAGTCTTGAGAGCTTGAATCACTCATAACTGGACTTCTTTTAAGGTTCTGCGAGGCGTTTCACCTCACATCCGAACGGCTTCTTCTGTCAAGATTGAAATGCCAAGGACAACGACCCCCAAACGGTCTGCACCTGTGCGTTAAATGCAACTCATCATCATATTTTTAGAACTGAAGAAGCATTTTGGATGAGAGGTGAAACAGCTTCAAGAACCTTCAAATGTGTCCAGTCGCTTTTGATTCCAGCTCTCAGGATGGTCTTGTCCCATCTCATCTATCTTATGTCGCCGACTCTGTATAAGGCTTGTTGCGGTCGCCACAGCGGGTCCTGTGGTTTGCCCTTTGTAAACTCCTCAGGTGTGAAGACACTTTTTAATTTAGGGAAACGTCTTAAACGAGCTTAATCAATACCGTACCGTGAAGTGGCAACTGACTGAGCATCTCCACTCTCACTGCCTGGATTAGTAAGCATCCTAGATTCTGTTTGCACAAGAGAAAAGGGGTGTTAAATGAGTGCTACCACGGTCAAAAACACGTTTATCTGGAATGAGCTCAGATGGTATTGTAAATGTGGTTTGACAAAGATTCTGGTTAAGATTCCACACGCTGGCAAGTTGAGACAATCTCAAAGGGACATCTTGCCCATATAGACTAATGGGGCTGTCGGCTGATGAAAGCTGAAAGGCTTTTTAAGCTTTTACTCACAGACAGTCCCTTTAACCTCTTTGCGCAGAGCCCCATTTGAACACTGAAACGTGTCTTATAAAAGGTCTCGGTCGGTTAGCTCTCTGTTTTTGCCAGAAGTGATTTCTTTCAAGTGTCCTTTTCCTTTGGAATTAGTGTGTGCATTTTTGCGTCTCGGTGAAATACTCAAGCCTTGAAACACTCTCCGGCCTGTACCACAAAGACGAAATGCTGAGGTAGAATTTAGTCAAGATTAATTTAACTAATTATGGATTAAGATCACACTTGTCAGCAAATTTAGATTTGTGGTACAGACCCCCTTCTGCATTTTCATGTTTATGTCAAATTGTTTTTTTTTATTGTGTTTATTGAGTTTAGTTGCAAGTTTCTTGTGTTAGGACGATGTTTGTCCACTCACCTGGAACAAAATAAAAGCCAAATATCTGCCGCTGGTTTCACTTAATGGTGTTAAACATAAGTCAAAGTGGTTCAAGCCATGAGGTTAATAACTTTTATATTTATTTTAAAAAGGTGGCGTATGAATCAACGTGAAAATTACGGACCCTTACAAAAATTCAATGTACACAATGTATAAAATATACACTGGATAAATTAAAAGCATACAAACACAAACATTAAAAATTAAATTAGGTAAGAAAAATTAATTTATGGCACCAAAGTAACGAGCTAATGGCTCATTACTGTCTCCTCAGAGTTCAGTCGTTAAAGGTATAGCTTCAGGTGCAGTAATTCTAGCCCCTGAGGTTTGGCACAAAAACTGGACCAATTTAAGTGAGAAGAAGGAAACTTTAAGTCAGTCTGCTGTAGGGAGCACGGGACGAAAGCTCCTCCTGTCCGTCCTGCTCAGGACAGCGATCTGTGAACGGAACTGGCGAATTGAACACGCGCTCATCTCCTCCTGCAATGGATATAGCGGATAAACATGAGACACTGTTTGATGACCATTTTATATGTAGAATCACGCACTCTTTACACATCCTGATGTACTAATAAATGGGACGTGTGTTTTTGGGCAGTGTAGAGTCAACCAGCAAATTCTCCAGCCACATTGTCAATCTACCTGTTCGATTAACCAGTAATTATTTATTCCAACCTGTAGTGGATGTTAAATGTCAAGAACAAAACTCTGAACCAGATTTTGGCCTGATGAACATGCCACGCCTGTATGTTTTAAACTTTGATACAATAAAAAAAGGCAAAGGCATTGCCATCGAGGTTAAGCTTTTATTAGCTCCTGCATTACATTTCTTTGTATTCAACTTTCAGAAAAAAGCATGTTAGTGACATCCAAGTTCATCAAGTCAAACTTCTTGCCAGAGATTGGTTCTAATATTTAGATTCAGATTTTCTAGATCAGCATTGTTGGAACACTATTAGCTAACCTACTATCTCTCTCTCGAACTCACACACACACACTCACACACACACACTCACACACACACACTCACACACACACACACACACACACTCACACACACACACTCACCCCTTACCATGCCAGGAGCAGACCAGTTCAGTTGAATCACTGACGCCATTCTGATGGACGAGCGGTTCCTGTCAAATTAGCAGGCACATGCAAAGCCACAAATAAATGTTTTTTTTTTTCTTAACCAGACAGGAATACACCTTTACTACAATCGTACTGAAAGATAGTGTAAAATCATTCGTTTCTTTTCCTTTTCCAATATGAAAGCACATAGTTGAGTGGTGGTGGTGCTTTAGTGGTACAATGCTCACCTTTGGTCAGAGAGGTTGTAGTTTTAAATCCTACCTCCAGCACTACCACCACTAGGCCTTGAGCAAGTCCCTTAACCCCCAAGTTGCTCCAGTCTCATCACTACTTTTGCTCGAAGGGGTCTGTTTAATGCATATTTTCCAATTGAACCCTCCTAAACCCTTGTATAAATAAACACTTCTACTGGATTGTGAAAGAAACCTAAGACGTGAACACTCACCAAGCCGGTGACCGAGTCGTAGCAGCCACAGAGTGGCAAACTGCGGCAGCCAGCAAACGCGATGAGGGATGAGAAGAGAATTGAGCCGACTCCGGCTAGTATTATGGTGCTGTTGGCTGCCTTCACCATACGGCTAAGCACAAACTTCTACACAGGACCCAAAAGCACAAACTAGAGGACAGACTAGGGCTGGGCGATACAACCTCAAATCAAATATCACAATTAATTGAACATTTGACCTTAATTAGGATTAAAGCTGGGACATTTTTTTCTAATAAAAGACTGCATCTTTGTGTTTTTAAGATACTTAAAGAAAACACAGATGTAGTGTCAAACTGGATGGGGCAGAGTCACATGACAACACAGGGTAGTATGTTTTTAACAAAACAGAACATGAACACATACTGAGTTTAGATAAATTTTCAATTAACTGCCCAGTCCTGGGAGAGACACTATAGTCATTATTTTTGGGAATGTGAGATAAGAGGCTTCATTCCAGAGATTGATTATGAGATGACTTATGTTGCATTGAGGAATGGAACTGGAAAATTGTGGCATGCATTAATGATGAAGAGGAGGTATTGCTTTAGGAACTAGGAAAGTGAAGTGGAAAAGAGCTGGACAGGACCGTACCACTTCTGCGACGTGACGAGGATGGAAGAGTTCATCGTCCTCCTCCCCATAGCTGAGTGTCACACCAGCATAAACGAATACAATCACAGTGGCAACATGAGATATCACACAGGACACGATCATGACATTCACCTGAAGGAATGAACAATGTGATTACTAAAATTCCATTCAATTTTACCTATACAATTAAAGCAACCTCATATCATCTTTTCTGCTAGTGTTTGAGCCATTTCTTTATATTTACTACCTGGTGCAAATAAACTAGGCAGTGAAATGAAACTAACCAGGGTGGGGTTTTTCTTTTGGGAAGTGAAAAGGGCAAGCACTCCAGGAACAGCCATAATCTAGTGAATAAACAAATACACTACATTAATCACAGGTACTAAATCTACAAAGGTAAATGTAACATTTGACTCATTTGTCAGCAGACTTGACTCACCAGTCCTGCCCAAAGTGGGGTCCTTGTCTCACTAAGTGTTGTGTTAATTCTGAACGCTGCATCCATAAATCCACACACCACACAGATCCCAGCACAGGCCACCTGCAGAACTCCCCAAACCACCACAATCTTCTGGTTGAAGATGAAATACCTGTAGCGCTCCATCCTATATTCTTATCTGCTAAATAAATGGTCATTTACTGGTTATTGCTAAAGTCCTAAGTGGAGACACATCCAAAATGTTTTGAAAGCTTAACAAAAGATACATTAAGATAGTTGCAAGTAAAATAGTGTTTTTTGACAAACTTAAACTGGTAACCAGGCAAAACCATCTTGGAGATGGTACATGAAACAGCTTAAACTCATCACTGTGAGTGGTCTCTGAACTAACAACCAATAAACAAAGGGGAAGCTTACCTAAAAGTAATGCCACTTTCCCCCCCTTTACATGCATATATTTCATAATTTACTCCAATCAACACAAGGAAGAAAAAGCACAGAACTTAAACTGGAGAAAGGGATTCAAAGGTTCTGCAGAACATTTCTCCAGTTCAATTAAGAATTTTTATGAATAAATAAAATATAACAACAACAATTCACTATGAATATATTCTATTTATACTTAATACTGTAATTATTCTACTGGGTTAAATGATTTGATTAGTAGTTTGCATTAGGTCTAATTTATGGCATTTAGCAGACGCTCTTAATCAGCATGACAAATGACAAAAACAGTCTTCTAGGAGCAATTTAGGGTTGAAGGGTGTTCTTTGGAGGCCCAACGGCGGTTTCACACACTACAGGTGTATTGGGATTCAAACCTGCAATCTTATGGTCACTAACACAGGGTTTTAGCCACTTACACCACTACTGCTTCCAAGCAAAGCGTGTGGTTTAGGGTAGGCCTACTCAAAAGCAAATTTTATGTAACAATAATTTTATTGGCATTGGTAGTGGGATAAATTGTTATCTAATGACTTGATATTGATATAGAATAGAAAATTAATTAATCCGTATAATCCCGAAGCGAAAATAATCAGTGTCGCCCATTACGACTGGGTCACGTGCGGACGTCGGAGTTCGGTCGTCTAGGTAACGCCTAGTGAAAAGCTTATATTGACGTTCTGCAGACTTTATGCATGTTAAATAAAATAATACATTTTTAAAAATTAAGTTACTCTCACGTCTAATGTTGAACCTGTGTATAACGCTAGACAATTTAACGCGTATATATCATTGATGTAAAAAGCCGTTTTCAAACGGATTTTTGGACCTTTAAAAGCATCTGAAAGATTTTTTTTCTGATGTAAAGTACCCAGAGTTTAGAACTAAATCTCCGACATCTCTCTTTGAAAAAAACGAAGCCGAATTAAACTAATTTCACAGGAACCAGATTATCACCTGGATGACAGTCCAACGTATACAAAGGTACAGAACTTTATTTTTGGGGATCTTGTATCTTTATTGGTGTTAGATATAACAATACTGGTTTTAAATACTATGTCTTGTTAATTTAAAACCAATACTATTAAATAAATGTTGTGTTTATACCATTATGCTTACGTCTAATGTTGGACAATGTGTATAACCTTGCAAATAATTTAACACGGTCATATTCTTTTAAACGCCTTTGTGTCTGTAACTTTTGAGGACGTAAGTTTATTCAAGACTGTTTAATTTTGCTAGCTGTGTCCAACTTGTGTTGGGTCAAATTGATTTTTGTATCTTTAAAAGATTTATTTATTTATTTTAGCTTAGCTAAATCTCAGTCTCTATCAAGAACGAAGCAGAATCACTAATTCAACACGATCAGAAGAATTTTCCCACATAAAACATTTACATCTTAAACATTTACCTCACAAAACAAACATTTAGTAGACGAGACGAGATATTCGTGAAAAAATACAGGACAATCTTAATTTATATTTTGTTTTAAGAGTCATATTTACTCAGTCTTCTTCTCGTGACGTCTTGGTAACTTCCGGGCGCTGTTTATTCACCTGCTCACGCAGGTGCACCTCACTGACCACGCCCACCTCTGGTCAGAGAGAGAGTGTGTTTAACGACCTCATTCACTGACTAAATATTAGACTAGATTATTAAAAATAAATGATAGTGTGTAATAATTTATACTTTATTTTATAAAATATTATATATATATTTAATATGTATATATAGTGTAAATTTATTTATTTTACATAATTTAAAACGTAATCTAGACCCTTAAACATTTAAATCATAAATCTAAATGAATTTAAAACATCACTTTAATACGATGCATTTGTAATGTACATTTTTTTTAACATTTAATAGCACTTTAAATTATTAAAATGAAATAATTCAATTAAAGTTGATCAACTTTTTGTCTTTATAAAGTTTATATTAAAATACACGTTTTAGCATGTGCAAATATATACTCTATTCAATATATGAATGTATTAATATTCAGATTTATTAGCATTTATTTTTATGCAGTCCATTTTCAGCCCATTTTATTAAACATGATCAAACTATTTATTTAAGACTTGAAATGGTCACATTTTTTCAGTGTAAACCAGCCATAAAGGTTAATAAATGAAATCAAGTCTATTGTTTTAAAATTTTATTGGTAAACCTCAGTTTAGAGATATTGCATATCAAAGGCCTGAAAGTCAGTTCCATATAAAGATCTAACATCATCTCCCAAATACTGTTTCACACTCATTCTGCTCTCACTCGCTGTCATGTTCATACACACACAAGCACAATGAACTTCAAAACATTTCCTCATCGTTTTCCAACTCAGGAAAATATATATACAATGTGTAAGCAATAATACTGTACTTCACAATGCATTAGTACCTGGTTAGCTTTCAGTGTAGATAAGATGAAGAAACGGGGATACATGTGCCACATGAGTTTTAACATGATTCAGTTACTCAAAACGGACACATAAATGATAGCTGGAGTCATCAGTCGCGTCTATATGAAAGGTTTCTTTTCTAATAGCGAAAGAGGAACTTGTTCACATAGTAACACAGAATGCATTGTCAGTGTTGGCAAAGGTTAGGGAGAGCAGCAAACAACACCTGCTTGGTTTGAAAGTGCATAGTTCTCTCTACAAGCCGAGTCATGAAGTTTTTCCATCCATTTGGTGGCACTCGTCGTACGTGTGGAGATCACACACGATATCACACAGCACAGCCTCGCACGCTGTTGGGCAGCTAAGCAGAACTTGGTAACCTCGGAGTCAGAGGCGGAAACCAGAGAGAGGAGAGCGAGTTAAGAGAGGTGTTATTAAAAAGAGCATCGTTGTCGTTCGTTAGCTCTAGCTAACTGCAAGACAGTAAAAGGGGCAGGTCTGGAGGTTTTGGAAGGTGGCTGGGTGCTTGATGTGATGCGGCAGGTTTTGTGGTGGGAATTCTTGCGAGAGGAGGGTTTCAAGCGTCCTTAGCCGACGCCGCTCTCTCTTGAAACTCAAGAAGTTCCCGTTTGTACCAGTCGGGAGCCTCTGGACCAGATTTCCCAGAAGGTGTGTGGTCATAACCGTAAGCCACCGTGAGCTCTGCGTCCTTCTGGACAGCCTGGATTGTACGAATGCATTTTATTGGCCCGAAGCGAGGATGCACGTACCTAACAAGCAAGAAGAATGAGAAGAAGCTCAGTTGAAAATTTGACTGCACATCAATAGCATTTTTTATACAGAGCCACTTACATTTCTACTTTTATGCGAAAGAGGTAAGTGGTGCATGGCGGTTGTACAAAGGTCTAAGTGATTGAGTGTTTGTGTCTTGCAAGTTTGAGAGTCCGAATTTCACGTCAGCCTCAAAGTAACAGTGTCGCCATCATTTAACCTCATAAGCCATATACATAATATATGAAGTTAAAAATAATGTTGATGATTATGGCTAATAGTTAATGAAATATGAAATACAATCTCTCAAACTACTATAATATAGAAACTCAAGATTACATATTCTATTTGAGATGCTGGATTCCGGATTTCATTATCCATCAACATTATCAATGTTAATCACATAATAAGGGTTGGCTCAAGAATACTGCACAGTACTGTAGTACGCCACACTTGCCCACTCACGGGTCGTATTTGCAGTTGGGGGTGAAGGAGTGATTGGCCTTGTGTCCAAGCGATGCACAGTAATTTTCTGTGATGTTGAAGGGTTCTGGAACATCAATGACTGTCTCCTCATCCAACGAAATGGTGTTCCCGTTCAGGGACCAATCCCGATCATCCACCTGTCAATTCATAACCATACCCGCCTGACATTATTATTACCACTGCCGCCTATTAAACATTTCACACCACTTCACGTTTCCAATATCCAATATACAAATATCTGGTAAATTAAAACAGAATTTTAGAAATTGAAAAGTAACAGCAGATTAAGAAACAATGCAACACAGTAAAACTAAAGAGTGAAAATAAAAATCTTTTTAATATGTTTTTTCCATAAATATTTATACAATAAACTGTAAATGTGCAAATTATGGTAAAAACTGTATATAAAGTGCAGTGTGCACATCATTATTAACCCTCATAAAAATGAAGTTAAAAATCTAGTGCATAAAATGTTTTTCTTTTAAGTAACTTTTCCAAAATTCAGCGAAGACAATACTATTGCGATGTGTGTGAACAAACTCACCTCTGTGTGTGTGATGCGCACACCGTTGTAAAAGGCCAACACTGTGCCAGCATCTGCATCAGTCTTGGCGAACAAACCCTCTCCTGCTCCAGGTATCAGCGATTGTCCCACATACGCACTGTTACACACACAATAATGTTTCATCGGTTCAAGTGCAACAAATAAATTAGAAGCAAAGTGATTATTTATGAAGCCCACCATACTGTAAAGGTGTTAAGTGTGACAGTGAGTGATTATTTGTCCTTATGAACACACCACAGCAGATACTGCACCACAAAGAAATGTGACCTCTGCATTTGACCCATCCGTGAAGGAGCAGTGGGCAGCTAACATGCGCAGCGCCTGGGGAGCAGTGCTCGGGACGGTACCTTGCTTACGTGTAGCTCAGCGGTAACTTTACCGATCTGGGATTCAAACTGGCGACTTTCAATTCACGGGGCGAACGCCCTAATCGTTACGCCATCAACTGCCCCAGTGTAGCTACAATATCTTGCAAAATCCCCAAAATGTCAAAGATTGTCTGCATCAAAATATGGATTTTTAACAATCTTTGTGACGTGTCACTCCAAAAACAGAGAACTGTTGTTGGATTTGGCCATAAAGTGACATTTTAGTGTACACTGTTAAAGTCAGTTATTATTAAGATGAAAATATTGTTTGTTATAATTTTTCTAGATATTGTAGCTGCATGATTAAGATGTGTTAGGGTAGCAGAAGAAGTCCCTTTTTGACTCACCATGTAGAAGTAAAAAAGCTGGAAATCAATTACAATGTAAAGTTTGCTAACTGGCCAATGTGTGGTTTAAGGAGTAAGTCATCAACGTGCAATTCCTTCACATTCTTTGAAGTGTCATGACAACCCCAGTTTGAGAACATTTTAAGCATCTCATCACTTAAAGATGCAGGTAACGTTATTATTGATTATGGTGACAGGAAAGATGTTACTGATGTTACATCTCAAGGGTTTTATGCCTCTTTAAGTGTGGGCATCTGTCTTATTCTAGAAATGTCCAGTAATAAAACTGGACTTTGTGGATGAGATTGTTGGTGTGGTTTAAGGTAATTTGATTACAGCAAACTTTGTTGCAGTGCTACCTTAAACTGAGTGGGTTAACACAAAAAAAGTCTTTTGGAACATATTCAAAATTATTATTATTATTAATTAAAACTGAATCAAACTGAGATTTGGGCTGTACCAACCGCTGGCTCTCATAGGGATCCGGTAGCATCTTGTGACTAGCAATACAGGTGGAAGTGGATTTGTCATAGGTGTAAACAGGACCTAACAGTGGCAGAGAAAATGATTTGTATTAAATTACTGGGATAATGTATTTATATATTTTAAAAACATACAGATAGACTGCTACTACTTACAGACAGATTACAAGTCAAAAGTTATTGCATACACTGGGATTTTCTCCATCTGTATGTTACTCGATATTTACTTTATAAATATAATGTTTGTTAATTTGACTTACACTACCAGTCAAAAGTTTGGACACACCTTCCCATTCAATGTTTTTTCTTTATTTCATTACTATTTACATTGTAGATTCTCACTAAAGTGCTCAGCATCTCTGGGAACTCCTTCAAGGCTGTTGGAAAACCATTTCAGGTGACTACCTCATGAAGCTCATCAAGAGAATACCAAGAGTGTGCAAAGCAGTGATCAAAGCAAAGGGTGGTTATTTTCAAGAATCTAAGATATAAAACATGTTTTGGGTTATTTCACACTTTTTGTTTACTACATAATTCCATATGTGTTCATTCATAGTGCCTTCAGTGAGAATCTACAGTGTCAATAGTCATGATAATAAAGAATAAAACATTGAATGGGAAGGTGTGTCCAAACTTTTGACTGGTAGTGTATTTTCATTTGAAGTTGTTCCAACTTTCCAATGCTTGACAAGGACAAAAATGGAAATAAAAAGAAAAGTGGTAAAAACCTTTGTTATGTAAAATGATAAGTTTCATCACAATACAATATGGTATCAGTTCAATGGACAACGATTCAGTGTCTGCCGATATCAAAACGTCTGCTATGATACGACTGATTCTGTTCAGTTCAGGAACCAGCAATCTATATGAGACAAGATACTGATTCAATACTATTACTTCCATTCATATTCTATTTTCTTTTTCTTAGAATTTGTATCATGTCTGATTAGTGTTTTCATTTTGAATCATATCCTATGAACTTGTTGATCACTAAATCAATGCTTCAGTGCAGCTTGATCATTACACTCCTTGTAGTGTACACTTAACAACCATGGTAGTTTTATTTTTTGAAATCCTGGCTATGAGAGTTCAAGGCATTTACTGACTGTCAGGATCAACAGTGAAATGAGGTCTGCCGTTCTCCTGGTTGGTCAGAGTGGCCAGTCGAGCCTCGATCAGCTCTCCGTCCACAAAATTCCCATAAAGAGCTGTTTGTCCGTCAGGGTAAACGTAGGCCACCGCCTTGCCTGTCATCTCTCCATCTTCATTCACTTCCCCCACCACACAACCTCGGTCCTATACAGAGCAGAGAAGAAAAAACAAAAGGACCACAGTTGATCAAGTTTATCATTTAATGATACATTCCTTTATTGGCTGGTTGTTGAACACTTATAACCTATACAATTTGTCTATGCCTTTTACACGTGTACCAGCACAACACACACCACAGTACACCTCCCATTATCAGCATCAACGCTGGGTTGAGAATGAATTAGGCCTGGGCAGTAAGACCTCTGCATCAATGAGACCTCACTATCAAATTTAACATTTTACCTTGATTGCAATTAATGAACAATTATTTTGTGTTTTAGATTTTTTTGTTTGTTTTTGCCCTCATTGTTCATTAGCAATATTGGCACTGTAATTAAGCTGGTGGCCGGTCTTGGACTTCACCTAGCAACCAGAATGTTCTAGATGTACTGTAATATCTAACGAAAATGTAATCCTCTTGATAAGAGCCATACCTACAACAACCACTACACCTACAGAATTGCATGCCGAAAACACACCGGGTAATAGACCCAGCAGATGCCGCAGCGGATGTTGTCCTTGTACTGGCCGTTGAAGATCAGGCGGCCTTCTGGGTCGTATTCCTGGGCGGAACCGTTGAGCTCTCCGTCCACATATGTGCCGTGCAGCGCTCCTCCATCCTCGTATGTGTACACGCCCTGGCCCTGAAGAGCATCATCTACGTAGAAGCCCTCTAAAGTACTGCGAAATGAAATAGCAAAAGAAAAGCACTTAGGAGCAAAGACTCTCTTAAACACCCAGCTCATTTTATATCAGGGTTTAACATAAAACAGCGCACGACTTCAAAAAAGTTATAGTAAAACATGAGTAAAGGAATGACATGAACTCAATAAATATCAATGAAAAGATGGAGATTATCTGAAAAGAGCAGGTCAGGAGTGTAAAAGCTACCATCTGCTTGTAATAAGAACCGACAATGAGTGAAGGCGAGATAATTTGGCCAGATTGGCAAACATGACTCACACGAAGCCAATTATAACCATGATTGCCACTGACAGCATGCTTGTGAGCCTGCAAGTGTGTGTAAGACACTGAGTCATCTAAACATGATTCATAAGCATGTCTGAGAAGCAAAGACAAAAAAACCCCACAAAGTAAATGGAACAGCGTTCTTCACTGTCTATAAGGCTTCATACCTTCCATCAAAAAAGAAGAATTTGCCTTTCCCGTTCTTTTCCCCGTGGACAAAGTGGCCCTCGAACCGGTCGCTGGAGGAGTATGTGACCGTGCAGAAACCATGGGGAAGTTCATCATCGTCAAGTGGCCCTGTAGTGTCAGCACACGGTCAATCACCAGTACACACACACACACCAAACATACACTCAAGACTGGCCCATGTGCCGAATCACTGTTAATGGCGGTGGTAGCCTAATGGTAGGACGATCAGTTTTAAGACCGGGGGGTAGTGTCTGAGTAGCTACATCCTATCTCCAGTGCTACCACCACTGAGCCCTTGAGCAAGAACTTAAGAGACTCCCTATAAAAAGGAAATGCAAGTCACTCTGAATAAAACACTGCTCGTTTTCAATGAAAATGTTAAACCTTAACTGAGAGGAGACAATGTACTACGTTTTGTAGGTGTAACACATCAATCTACATCCATATATTGATTCAACAACTCCATAACACTGATCCAAAAACACAAATGATATTTAAGATACTTTTTGTGATCTGATATTGAATTGAATTGTGCCACATCATACTTTTTGATATCTGCAAGCATCAAACCCTTGTCCACTAAATCAATTTAACATCGTGTTGGAATGAAACTTGTGACAGCCTTGTTAGACCCCTATTCACCACACAAAGCTGGAAAGCATATTTGTCATCAAATAATCCACTTACTCTGAAGGCCTGCCCTATATTACCCTGGCTACATCATAAAACGGCAGCATAATATAATGTGAGAAATCCCATCATTGCCATCTACATTTCAAGATGCTACATCGATTTGTTCCATAATAGTCAGCATCAAGATTTCTGACCGACAGACCCACCTCTATAAAGTAACAGCATGTTCTAATGGAGAACAATAGAGGGAACACAAGGAGGGGAAAGCGTCACTTTGTTTGTTTTTTTTAAATATAATTTATACATTTAAATCACGAAACGATATTACAGACACTTTAAAGGCACTTCTGAGTGTTGATTTGATGGTTGAAATAGTGAGGATTTCGGATGACGTAGATGTTTACAGCGCGGCGTGGCGACAACGCGAAGTTGGAAATGTGATAGTTGACCGATTACAAAACATACAAATAAATGAAGCATGATTGCACGTTGAAATTTGTCAAGAATAACCGTGATTTTCTAAAAAGTGTGGACAAAAACAGACCAAGTTACGCACGCGCCGTGCTCTGTGAATTGGGGTCGTGTCGTACCTTCCACCACCTCGTCCACGTTGTCGTCGTCGCTGTCCATTTGGGCGCTTTTTGCTCGTTTGTCGCGGTTTTTGTGCGCGGAAATCGGTAGATGGCTCTTTATTATGGCCGTATTTGCTTGGTCATACCAAATAAGTTGCGAGCTCCTGGTGCGCTCGGTCTGACATCACTTACGCCGTTATTGACAGCGAGGCTGCGTTACAGACAGTCGAGCGGATTCCGCTATCTACGCAGCAATAAAATGCTGCGCACATTCACAAACTTTCGCCCTATATGGGCAGTGTCGGGTCTGCTTGAGATGTGTGGTTCGCGAACGCACCACCGTGTATAGAAGTCTTAAAGGGGACACCACTCGCTTTTGAGCAAATGTTATTTCGGCCGCTGTGTTTTCCAGGTCTGCACGATACTGGACAAAGATAACATTGCAATGTTATTATTATTATTTTTTAATCAATCTAGGATAATTGTGTAAGCAACATCTGGAAAAACATAGAAAATATAAACAATTAAAAAACGTTACATTAAACTCTTAACAATTCTGATTAATGTAAACTATAATATTGAAACTGGATTAAATTATTTCAAACAGACTTCAGTTTGTAAGCATTTTACGCGCTCTCTGGGGAAAATGTACAGGTTATTTATTTATTTAATTATTTATTTATTTCTTTTAGAAAACTGACACATATAAGCTTTATGTGTACATTTGAGATTTGAGAAATGCTGTGTGGTTTTGTGTGGGTTTATGTAAGTGCTTTCAGCCAAACATCTCTAAATTAGGATTCAGGTTGCACAGGTTGCTAATGATTCATTAACAAATAAAAAGAATGAAATACAAACATGGCTTTTTATGCAATGCTGAGATGCTGTGTAGAATAGCGGATATTTTTTAAGTACAATAACAGATCAATGTGATTGGGAGTTTTTTGTGTTTTATGAAAATATTTAGGTTTGTCACTAGGACTAAAATAGCCTAACAACGGCCATGGTGAGTGTTGCAGGTACTAACAGCACCTGCTCTTAATTACATTGGCAGATTGCTTCCCTTTTTTTTCACATCTATTAAACAGCTACAACAGCCACATATACACCCCTAGCCAGACAGGTACAGAAATCTTATAGTGACACACCTTGATGTGGGTGGGATTAATTACACAAAAGCTGAAGGTTATGTAATGCTGACAGGAAGTCCCTTGTGACTTGACATTTGAGTGAAGCATGCAGTTGGACAGGGTGAGCTGTAGAAAACTATATCCAAAATGACCAGCATGGATCAGCCGGTTCTTCTTGCCGCTGTGACACTTTTATCAGCTTGTCACATGGGTGAGTAACATATGGTAAATATAATACATAATTGATGCATCAAAAAACACTTTTACAAGATATGCACATAAACAGTTAAATAGATAATATGTTAATTGTAAATAGGATATAAATGAGTTGGTTGTGTGTTCCCTAATTATATAAAATCAGTGTTAATAAAAAGACATTTTATGATAATTCTGTCACCAATTATAATGTATGACATGACATTATCAGGTTGTACATCAACCTTTTGTCAATATACCTTTGCACTGTAGGTCGTGTGGCTGTGTGTGTGTGTGATTTATTTTGACAGAAAGGTTTTGATGTTAAAGTTATGGAAAAGTTTGCACTTGACATCTAAATAGCAATATTAAAGTTATAAAATCAATAAAACATTTGGAATATTATGGTAATAAATAGGTAATTGCACATGTGATACTATGCACTGAAAAATGAATGTGTTGCTTTGGTGTGGTAAAGTAAAGGAAAATTCGGTTTTGACTTAACAATTAAAGAACAGTAAATTTATAGTAAATATAGTAAATCAGTAAATATATTTAAATAGTCTAGTAGCAAATAAAAGTTGCACATGTGATATTATGCATATGTTTTTGTTAAATAAACCTGTCATTGCATATGTACATGCATGTTGATGTGTGCATGCATCTTATCTGCAGGGTTTCAGGCCAGACGTGTGGGCTGGGCTAGAATGAAACATAAAATCATGCCTCCTGCAGTGACTGGGCCACCTGAGTTTGAAAGGATATTTCGGGCACAGTGAGTTAAAAAAATAAATTTGACAAACAACCAAATTAATGTGGCAAGTTGGAATCTGGTTAAGCATTCTTTTAAAAGTCTGTTCAATCTATGAGTAAAATATATAAAATATTTAGTCATGAGTCTGCGCAGATTGGAAGTGTCTCCCTAACGGCTAACAAAATTGATGCTTTTATGTAATTGCAAATACATTGCATTAAGACAATGATTGAGTATCTCCTTAAAAACTGACTTATCTGTTTGCTAGTACACATCATTTTACAAAAGCTTCTTTTCTATGTTTTCCTTTTTTAGTCAGAATGGGTTGGAGTTTTATCCAATATTCCTGGTTGTGTTGTGGACATCTGGACTATTCTGTAATGAAGGTGAGCTTGAAAGATTATTCCGTCCAAAGACTAACAAGAAATTAAATTTTAGGTAGACTATCCTATATGTAGCAGACATAAGACAAACATCTATTACCTTCTAAGATGATCATATTTAAATCAACAAGTCCTGACATAATAGTAATTCTACCTGTTTTTAACATTCTTCCTGTAGCATTTGCTGCACTAGGGGGACTCATATATATTATAGCCCGAGAGATGTATTTCACTGGCTATTCCAAGTCGGCCAATCAAAGGTAATTAAAATTACTTAACTTACTGCAAATATTTCTCTCAGTCCTACTTACAGTATGTTTCTCTCCAGGTTGCCCGGATTCTATCTGATAATATTTGTTCTCCTCACTCTGGCTACGGTGGCTGCTGTGGGCATCATTCTGTCATTCCTGAATAACTATTTCAACATTAAAATTCTTTCCAGTGTGTAAACAGTAAAGTATGTACCTATGTAACAGGTAACTGAAAGTATTCAAATACTTACTGTATTTGATTCATTCAATTTCATGGAACTGCTCTCATACAAGGAACTCACATAGTTATTAGAACCAGGTCCGATTAAGCTTTTTAGCTAATTCATCTTTTTATTGGTTTAATTTTTTTTTTATTGTGGCTCAGCATTTTCAGATGTAATGAGAACTAATAAACTTTCTATCTGACATTGTATTAATAAAAAAAAATGCAAACAAATTTAAAAATTCAACGTTATTCAAACTGTATATATGTGTGTGTGTGTGTATGTCTTCTCTGGGCTTCCGTGGAAAGACGGCCGTGTATAAAGTTTATTTGTGTCTGTGTGAGGTCATCATGGTCAGCTTTCCTGTGATTGCTGTGACCACAGTCACACTCGAACCTCTCACACACCATTAAATCTTCTTTATTCCACTCACTTGCTGTCTTGCTGAGGTAAATATCCCACTTATTTACCCCACCCAGTCTTTGTATAGCAGCTTTTCTGATGCAGACCTTTGCGGAATTAGATAAACACAGCTTTTAAAGCGCACTCGACAGTGTTTATCCTCTCAGCTGTTTGTTAGGCTAACGCCAGTCGCTTTCGCATTATATTACTATATCAGTATGCTAATATTATCTATCATTTGAATTGGTGTTAGTTTGGTCTTGTCTTTTAATGAGACTAACCGTTAACCGTTATCATTATTTTTCCATAACGCAACTCTAGTGCGCAAACCCCTCGGCTCTACCGGAAGCTAAGACGCTCTAACGTTAGCTAGGCTAGGCTAGGCTAGCGTGTGAACAGGTTGACTGTTATTAGCGCTTAGCCTGACTTGCCTGCTAATATTAGCTTACCTGCTCATGTTTGATGACAGCAAGTTTGTTTTTCCCCCCGTCGAATTTAATTTCTTGTTATCATGCTATAATATTTGCCGATTTCCACTTAAATGGTGTATTAATGTTATTTTTCCAGACCTGTCCAGTCGCAGTCCTGCATTCCAAAAAGGAAGACGATTATTTCACAATGAACTCCGACTTGGACGGTAGGAAATTAATCACAAACGTTTATTATTATTGTTTGTGAGCTAAAAATGAGAATTTGTTAAGTATATGACAACAAGTTGGGCATATGTAGTTAACCGATATTCCTGAGCTTGATATTTTGGAGATTCGATCCTTACCTCCTAATGTAGATTATTTGTGTTTTGTCCACACTGCTATATTGGCTCTGATTAACTACATTAACCTGCTTAACTGATTAGATGAAGACATTATTTGAATTGCTTTTTCTTGTAGTGGACAATTTGTTTACATGCGAATCACATTATATCTGTTTTATATAAGAACTGACATTTAGTAATTCAGCAAATATTAGAATGTTTTTTTAATGTACAAATTACTAGTATAAATAAAAACAGAAAAATGTGGATTTGCTGAACAAATGGAAAAGAATAGGCATTTTAGAGAAAGTGCAAGGAGATGCTGTAGTTAAACCTCCCCTTCATTGCAAAGCGTTGTCGTGTACAAAATGTGACTTTTAAAAGTGTAGAAAACACTATATATATATATATATATATATATATATATATATATATATATATATATATATATATAATAATAATAATTTATATATAATATATATATATATAAATTATTATATTGGTATATAGATTAAAATGATTAACTATGGAATTACTTGGTGCCGGATGGAAATGAACTTTTAAGTATTGTTCATCACTGATAAGTGCTTGAAGATCTGGCAAATAAACTTAGAAGTGGAATTTATGCTGATGCCTTTATCAGACTCTCTTATCCAGAGTGAATTACTTTTCCTAATTACAGGGCCATTATCCAAATTGGGGTTAAGAGTTTTGTTCAGGGCCTGTAATGCTGACTTAGTCATATGGTCATCAAAACATGGTTTTCAGCTGCATCCAACCTGGAAACAAGTGGCTTAAGGCTTAAATTTCCAGATTTATCCAGACCATCATAGTGACGATGAATGAAGTGCTTAGAGATGCTTGTGTTCTAGGCGACATGGAAAACCAGCTGGAGTTGGAGGAGAAAACGAGGCTGATCAACCAAGTTTTAGAGCTACAGAACACTCTTGAGGGTAAGACTGACAGGGGTTTGAGAAACCTTGTAAGATATCACTGATATGCAAAACCAGCATAATAACCAAATGCAGTTAAACAAAAATGAATACAGTGCAAAATAGGAAAAACTAGAAAAGGAGGAGAGCTCCATACATGACTATAGTCCTTCATGTTTAAATTTGTCATGTTTTTCATCCGTTTCAGATCTCTCTTCCAGAGTAGATGCTGTGAAAGAGGAGAATCTGAAGCTCAAGTCTGAAAATCAGGTTCTGGGCCAGTACATAGAAAACCTGATGTCTGCGTCCAGCGTGTTTCAGACCACCGATTCCAAGAGCAAGCGGAAGTAAGAGAAAATTCCCCTACAGAGTTCAAGCCTGGTGTTGTACACATGCAACCAAATTGCTAATGTTTACATTTCTGTTTTGTGTTTGTCATTAAAGAAATTGGAGGTCACAGTTACCTACTGTCATTACATTGCTACTTGACATAGGGTCTTAAGAGGCCTTTTAAGTTTATTAGTTAGTAATTTATGAGAATTATGTACTTTTATTTTGTATTAGAATTTGTTGCCTTATTTTAGGGCAGGCTGTCAGATTGTGAATTGCTGAATTAAATGTGTTCATTTGTCTGTTTATGTTTGTAGATGAGAACACAACTGTGATTATGTGACCTCAGAAACTGTCTTATTACAATTCCACCCTGCCAATGTGTACAAACAGAAAATTAATCAATATTGAAAACAGTAATTCAGGTTATTATGTTCAGGGAATTAAATTTGTTAACTTTCTCCTGGTGCTTTCACAGTGCAGTTTTAAAGGCCTCCATCACAGTTGTGTCCACTTCCCAAATCCCTGACCAGTATTTATTAACATTTGTGTAGCATTTTCTCATTGTTCGGCATTTTTGGAGCCTGTTTTAATAAATTTTATTTATTTGCCTTTAAATGAGCCCTCGTGTTAATATTTTGATAAAAACTATGTACACTGTGGCTGTGAGACTTAATACAATAGAAGTTTACATTCTAATGTGTCTGTGAGTTAAAATTGTTTCCTTCACACCTTAGATATTATAAAACTTTTCCACTTCATTCATTGCTAATCGGAAGAAGCAAAGTTTAATAAAAACATGCCGGATCAGCTTTCAGTGTGTAAATGATGAACCCATACACAAATTCCAAGAAGAGTGTCAATTACCTGCTTCTGATTTTGGGAATACCAAATATTAGAGAGACTTATCAGACAGGAAGAATGGTGCAATCGTTATCAATCAAAAAATCAAGTGCCCTGCTCCTCAAAGTTTTGTTTTGAATAATTTTTTTTGCATAATTCGTCCCCTAAAATCTCAAAATTATTATTTATGATTATAGATTATATACAGTATTAGAGGTGTGACAGATTAGGAAGACAGTTTGGCCTGAGACACATGTGACTAACAATAAAAATGTATTAGATTTTAAAACAGTCGCAGTCGCAGTACATCACTAATATTTAATGTTAATTTTGCTGAGTATTACTGCAAAGGCTTTATGTAAAAGTAGAACTTCTACAATGCATCAGTTATAGTTAATTAACTGTTTGAAAATTAAGATGCAAGATTCCAGCAACTTGAAAAAATTGATGATGCACAAATATGAAGTGCAATACATGTCAACAGTAATATTTTTCTTAGGAAAAATTTTGGACACAATGATGGACGCAAAGCAACTGACATTATTGTGCATTATAGAACATTTTGCTCATGAGGTGTGTATATTTTATTTTATAGAATTATTTTAAATAAAAATGACTCTCAGAATCATGTTTTAGTCAGTATACACAAAAGGAATTGCTTTTGCCGACCAAAAGACCATTCAGACCCCAAGCACGATAAACTATCTGTTGTAAAAGAACGAGATTCTCTAGAAGACAGAGATTAAAGCCTAGTTAAAAATCTAAAAAGTCAGCAGTCGTGATTCATGAGGTTTGATCTGGGGAGTGTGATGAAGGTCTCCTGACCAGCAGTGGTCGCTCTTTATCTCTTAGTGACTCCTAAAACGTCTTCTCTCTTTCTGGCTCATCTCAGCTTGATGAATATCTGGAGGATGACAGAGGAAATGACACATTTCACACATGAACCTGGTCTTAACTCACACTTCAAAGAAAAAAACTGAAGAAAAAAAATCTCTTGCTCTTGACATTTATTTTTGACATCTGCGGCATGTTCTGCGGAAACTTCACATTCAACAGACATGTAACACAGAAAAGAAAAATGAACCAGGAACTAAAGTGCATTCCAGACGTTACAGCGATTTCGAAAGTGTGTGTGAGAGACTATTAGATTGTGTAACCGCATGGGGTGCTGTTTCACATTCTCCTGCTGAATGAACATAGTCACTATTACTTTGTTACATTTACGGCATTTAGCAGACGCTCTTATCTAGAGTGGCTTCCATTTTCCTAATATTAGGGACAGCTTCCCTGAGAGCAGCTTGGGGTTATGGGTCTTTCTCAGGAACCTAATGACAGTAGTGTTGGAGGTAAGATTCGAGCCCATAATCTCTTGGTCCAGAGGCTCCATACAGAGGCGAGTATCCTAACCACAAAAACAAATTGTGCATCTGTGATACACTAATGCAGTCATTAGTGTACATAGGGGCTTGCCTTTATTAGTCTTAGGGACACAAGACTTACACAGATCTTTTGTGCTTTACAGATAATGAATTTTTGAACACAGTACAGGAACGCACATAATCAAAAATGTGAAAATGACAAACAGCCTTGTGGATCAACTACACACTCTACGCAAAGCAATTCAGCAATATAGACTTGATGTTGTAATTCCAATTCTTTTAAACACTGAAGTGGGGAATAACATTAAAGTACATGTATCAAATATAGATTTTGCATGTTTTTTTGAATATGCGCAATTATGTCTATTTAGAAAATGCAATAAATGTGTACTCTACACGGGTAGGAAAAATGACGGCTTAACTAACGGTGTGATTATTCTCAGTGACTGGTAATAATCTAACTAATCATTGTTTACATCGTTACAACACCGTTGTCTGAAGTTGTGACAGTTTGATTAATTTAATTTGCAGTACAAAGAGTAGGTTTTTTTTTTGGTACATTGCTTAACAAGCATAATTTGATTCTGGACTGATGGGACGGCCTTTCGAGGCCTAATAAATATCAAAAGTTCTAAAACGTCTGTTGTGTTTTACTGTTCTACTATTATAAACATAAAAATGATCATATCTACAATCATATGTGTGACAGAAGTATTGAGATAGCAAACGTAAGTTTGAATCCCACAAGGGCATAAATGTCCACTGTTGAGGCTCCTAAACAAGGCCCTTTCTCAGTGGAGACTGTCTGTTGTAATGTAATACGGAAATGGAAGTTGCTCTGGACATCAAACTACACTGAAATCACACACTTAATAGACAAACCGTCAAACATCATCTACATCAGGGGTATTAACTAAAATTGAACGAGGTCCAGTTAGTGATAATTTCTTGAAGCAAAGGTCTGGAAGATGATAATGTCTAACTATTTAGTGTGATGACAATGATATATATCTATAGGGCGACTCGGTGGCGCAGTGGTTAGCGCTGCCGCCTCACAGTGAGAATGTCCTGGGTACGAGCCCTGGGTTGGCCGTGGGGCTTTTCTGTGTGGAGTTTGCATGCTCTCCCAGTATTCGCGTGGGTTTCCTCCAGGTACTCTGGTTTTGTCCCACAGTCCAAAAACATGCAATATAGGTTTACTTGGCAAATCTAAACTTGCCCTGTAAGGTGTGAATGCGAGTTTGCCCCGTGGTGTGTTGCCAGCTGCCCAGGTTTGGTCCCCGCCTTGTGCCCGTAAGTTCCCGGGATAGGCTTGGGTCCCCCTGCGACCCCAGCTGGAATTAAGGGGCTTGCATAATGACTGACTGAATGAATATATATATATTAATTCAGTAATTATGACAATATTTATTGTCACGTGACATATTTTCCCTGTCAACTTTTCTTTTTTTGGAGGCCGCCATTTGTTCCTTATTTTTCTCTCCCTTTCTCCGCCACACCCGTCTTTATCTCAACTTACTCCGGCTCAGTCGTCTGTATCTCTCCCTTTGTTTTCTTTACATGTATCGCTATCGTTCCTTCTCTTCCTACCGACTTTTCACATGTTTGCCTTGCCTCTAACTCTCTAATCTGTCTGCACTGTTGCAATGTTTACTGCCTGGAATGTACATACTTGATTGACTGAGTGGTATAACGTGGGATGGCTTAACTTGCATGGTCTGTGCGTTTCCTCATCGACTAAACCACTACTGAAAAGACTACAAAAGCTGCGCCGGTTAAAATAGAAGCACTCTGTCAGGTTTTAAATCATAACCTTCTGTTTTGGCTATAAGTCCGGGTCCACATAGTACAACTGCTTGGTCCAGACACGGACAACGGTCCGCCTGTTAGTGACCTCAGATCTACACCATTGTTTATTACGATTTTAACTGGGTGACACCTGAATTTCATTTTGTGTGCCATGCAGTGACAATAGAAAAATCGTAATCTTAATAAGAATATCTGTTAAATGCTGTAAATCTGTGTGTCTGCATGCCAGTAGCAGGTGAACCTTGAGTCATGGAACGACGTCTTTGTCTTCCCTGAAAAAGTTTACGTAATGGCCTTATGCATGTATGACATTTTTGTAAAACCAGTTTGTCTTTAGTGAAGACAGTCCACATTCTGTGGCCCTAGAAATTTACAAAGAAATTACACTACTTCATGCCTGCACACACACACACGTACAACACACCATAATTCAAAACCTGTAAGACCTGCAGGTACAGCGTTGCATTAGCACACACTAAAAACGAAGTAAAAATTCTGGGAACTCTTTACACAATCTTTTGTGTAAAGTTTTCATTTTATAAGTAATCACACTTGCTGAGAGAGATGATGAATGATGATTTGCAAAGAAATGTATTGCTTCGGATTGTGGGAGTAAAAGTTGTGCTTTTGCTGCTTCATCAGGTCATCCATCTCAGACGGTTCAAGATTCAAGGTGCAAGATTCTTTATTTGCCATACATATTGTAGTTATGCAAGTTGGAGATGTATAATGTGAAATGTATATAATTATTTTACATATACACAGTGAATCAAGAAAGGGACTTCTGTACCTTTGCTTATAACTTTGGTCAGTGTTGACCACTTTTCGAAATTCTTTCACTGTTGTGAATTAAATGAGCTAATTATTGAATTACGCTCATTATTACTTATTACTTGCAGATTTTCTGGAGCGAATTGGCCGGGACCATTTACGACTTCATAACTGTCCATGCAAAAGTGGGTTAGTTAAGTATCATCAATATAAAAATCTATAGTTTGTTTCTATTGGGACTCTCCTCTGGTCTTTACCCCAGCCGCCCACCGGAGGACATCCCGTCGTGTCCTGTGTCTGTCTTGTGTGGTACGTCTGTCATTTCCCTCTGTCCTGCTCACCATGTGTTCTGCTTGGTTAGTTTAGTCTTATTATCTGTCACACCTGTGTTTGCTTAGTCCTTTATTTATAGTTTCTTGATCTGTTTGTTTCACTGCTTGCTGTTAAGTTCCCACCTCCAGTAAGCCTTGTTTAGTTAATTTCTTGGTTTAGCATTTAATATCCTGTTTGGTTGAATCTGTTAGCTTATTTTCTCTGTTTTAGAGAAAGCCGTTTCATTTTACCCTGTTCGAATAAAGAATGCTTTGTACTGGTGCCACCGCTTGGTGTTTGCCGCCAACAAACTGACATTTGCAAATTTAGTTCACCAAACGGCATATTTCTCCTATATATCGGTAAAGAAATATACCAAATGTTTCAAATGACAAGGGAAACCTTGTAGATTATGTAAACGTTTGATGGAAAGCCTCACTGTTCCTTTACAGTTTGTCACATTTAAATCTTCAGGAGTGTATCTCTTTAACCCGGATGACTTTCTGGATGGAAGAGGTAAAAGTAAAACCTGGCAGGATTTTTACTCACTTGAGCCAGATTTGTCTTGCGGCCTGTCAGGCTTAACAGCCGTTGGCTCATTCTTTAATAAAACCGGACAGTATTTAATGCAGGAAGCATCTCCAGCAGATGTTAGAGTCAGAGGGCATGAAAGTCTCACCTCGCTCAGCAGGACCCAAAAGTCTGAGTCGGAGTGAATAACCAAGCGGATGGCGGCTAAACTGCCCAGACTTTCATGGATCTCTTGTTCTGCTATTCCATTCACGAAGGAGCCTGTGGGACACACACATTTCACAAAATACTGAAGGTTTTTTCGTTTAAACACCACAAAGTGTAGTTTATGACTACTGTTAGGGAGAAGATAAACTATAAGTAGTGATGGCACTAATTTTTTTCTGTAGCTTAACAGAAGTGAGGCTACTTGTAAAATGATGCAGATTTAAAAGTAACTGTCTTTATTACAAATAGTGATGCTACTTTTAACAAATATTTTCAGTATCTTATCTGTAGCAAAACTACTTTTAAAATGCTTTAGATTTAAAAGTAACACTACTGGTTTTTTCACAAATAGCAATGCTACTAACGTAAACCTTTTTTTTTCAGTATCTTGCAAGTAGCTGGAGCTTTAAAAGTAACAAAAGATACCCCGCTCTTTAAACTGTAGAGTAGCTATTTAAAAAGCAGCTAAAATTGTAAGAATGATCATAAGAACAGCTAACGTTTAAAAGTAGCTTCCCTAACGCTGATGATCAACCATCCTTCGAAAGCCTCACTTTTGAAGAGCGACTTCTATTTTGAGCGTGGAAAGTTATGAAGAAACAAGCAAGTGAGACTTGGTTTCTTTTATAGGTTAAAGTACTGCCCACTCACACACAGGATGCAGATGATAACAGCCATCAATGTCTCATTTAAGAGAACTCTCACACTCTCTCTCTTTTTCTCATACATAGTTTTTACACCCACACGTTTATTCTCATGTCAGTGTTCTACTCCCTTCTTCTCATTACATGACTGGGGAAGCCATTCAAATTCTCCACTTTATGCAAATGCTCACACGAGAAGCAGAGCAGCAGAAAAAAGAAGGGCTCAAGGCAAGTCGAAAACAAGCGATGGATAGTGGTGTACATCAAGTCTTAATATCACACTACAATATTATATTCAACACATTCAACAGACAACTTCTGCTGAGGTCACAAAGTCTGCTAAAATAATTCAGATTTGATTCAAATCGATATGATTCATATCATTCATATCATATCAAGCACTAAAATTATTGTCTAATCTAGACCTCCTGTTCACTTATAAAACGCTGTTACATTATGTGTGATGCCTGGTCAATGTTTTTATTTCATTTCACCTGTTATCACAAAGCCGTCAGAGGAAGGCCTGCAGCACGCGAGGAGTCCTTGTTCTCCTTGCTGTCTTATCACGATCTGAGACACACATATGAAAATGTCAAACACACTGACTATGACATTAGGACATTGTTTGAAACTAGTATTTAAAGGTCTGTCTAGTAGTGTGGTGGTAGATCCAAGTCTAACCCCAGAACTATCACTATTGGGCCCCTGAGTAGGTCTGAGCGATCCGATTTCAACATCATGATGAATCGAACATTTTACCTCAAAAACCACTAATAAACTGGGTTTTTTAATTTGAATTGTACTTTTCGATTAACTGCGTAGCCCTACCCATGCAATGTTACATTTACGGTATTTAGCCGACCCTCTTATCCAGAGTGACTTCCTTCCCTACTTTTGTTCACTTTTCTCTGCAGGGAGACTGCCCCTGTCATTGGGAAATGGAAGTATCTCATGATAGGATCATCTGATAAATGCTGTAGATGTAAATGTTAAAGCAACGACTGCATTTCCAAGCAAATGACTGAATGAAATGATAAAGAGAGTAGGTCACTACCTCACTATCACTGCCAAATATCCACACATACAAGTCTAGAACTGGTAAAGGTACCACTGAGGTACTCATGAGCAAGGTACCGTCCCAAAGCACTGCCCCCCTCGGCCATTGCCAAAAAAATGTTGGTCAAATGCAGTGGTCACATTTCGTCGGGGTGCACTGTATGCTGTGTTCGCAATCACTCACTCAATTAAAAGTTAACAGTTTATAATGCTGTGGACTCTACTTTATGGCAACTTATGTTTACTTTACCAGTCAAAGGTTTGCACACACTTTCCCATTCAATGTTTTTTCTTTATTTTTATTACTATTTACATTGTAGATTCTCACTAAAGGCATCAAAACTATGAATGAACTGTGTAAGGGCTATTTGACCAAGAAGGAGAGTGATGGAGTGCTGCGCCAGATGGCCTGGCCTCCACAGTCTCCTGACCAAACCCAATCGAGAAGGTTTGGGATGAGATGGACCACAGAGTGAAGGCAAAAGGGCCAACAAGTGCTTAGCATCTCTGAGAACTAGGGATGCACTGAATATTCGGCCACCGAAAATGGCCAAAAAATGCATTTTCGGTTTCGACCGAAACAGTGATGACGCAAGCAACAACCGCAACCTGCACGCGCCAGATTGAAGTTTTCATTTTAGTGTTTTAATACACGATTTTGTTATAGGCCTACAGAGAATGTTGTTATATCTTTCAACACTTTTTAAAGCACTTGTTCTGAATCCACTTTGTTCATGCACTTCGTTCAGAATATTAAAATGCACTTGAATTCACTTGTTTTATGAGAGGAGATATTTAATTGTATAATATTTCAGCTATCTTGCTTTTAGGCTATTCATGAGTGGGGCCAAGTAAAATATTTGATTTCAAATTTTATTTCATATTGTGCATTGTTTGAATGCTAAATAAATATTCTCATAGTTTTGTAACAGATTTATTCTTTGAACCATGAATATTAATTTATGCAATTGCAATGCTTGACTTTAGTGAGGTAAGTACACACAGTCCCATCCATAACGGCAATATTACAAAAAATTGGTATAATAATTTCTTTCGGTTTTGGTTTTCGGCCAAGTGTTTTCTCATTTTCGGTTTTCGGTTTCGGCTAAAAAAAATCATTTTGGTGCATCCCTACTGAGAACTCCTTCAAGACCGTGGGAAAACCATTTCAGGTGACTACCTCATGAAGCTCATCGGGCGAATGCCAAGAGTGTGCAAAGCAGTGATCAAAGCAAAGGGTGGTTATTTTCAAGAATCTAAGATATAAAACATGTTTTGGGTTATTTCACACTTTTTGTTTACTACATAATTCCATATGTGTTCATTCATAGTGCCTTCAGTGAGAATCTACAATGTCAATAGTCATGATAATAAAGAATAAAACATCGAATGGGATGGTGTGTCCAAACTTTTGACTGGTAGTGTATGTTCGCTTCCTAAAAGACTTACTTCATAGTAGTGAAAAAAAACCAATCAAATGAAACACTCTTCATTATAATGAATGTGGGAGGAATTTCTTAACCCTTATTGAGGGATCTTACGAAATAAAACATTGTGATGTAGCGTCAAAGAAATGCAGTATTACCTCAGCTATATTAGGGGCTACAAAAAACAAATAAACACACACACGTGTACTTGAACGTAAGGCCATCTTGGGAGTAAAGGTTACTGACAGAGATTAAAAGTTAGACACTGGATAGAGTGACACGTGCACTACAATGGTTCCCATGGCACCTACATCATTGGGTAACGCCTCCACTGTCGTGTTGTAAAACTTATCTCCATGTGTCTCGATATTTCCACTCCGAAAGAGGTACCTATGGCAAACACACACACACACACACAAATGCAGACACAAAGGAGAAAGAAAAAAAAAACAGTCAGGCTGTGTACATAAAACCTGTACTTGTATAACTGGTTCAATCAGCAAATATTCTCATTTATTTTATTAGGAACATTGCAGCTCCACCCAGTTGAGCTTGTGTTAAATCGTCCGCTAAACCGCTGTCACTGCTGTGTTAAGAATAAATCCAAATCCTTAATAATAGTAGCACCTTCACTGGGCTCCTAAGGTCAGAAACTGACCAGTGGAGGTTGTCCAATAGCCAATAAGTTACAGTATAGCAATGCTAGGGAAGATACTTTTAAACAGAAGCTTTTCAAGCTAATAGCTACTTACGATTAAAAGTAGTTTTTATACAGTAGTTAGCTACACTACAAGCTACAAAGAAAAAGTATACATAAAAAAGCTGTTACACGGTCACAAATTCTTGTTTCCAAAGCGAATTCACTTCTCCGACTTTATTTCGCAGCTGCCAAGATCATGCTGTGATGTCACAAGCAGGTAGCGTATCAGAGGACGCCATTCAGAAAATAGCTGTTTTTGTAAAGAGCGATATAGTTTTCTTTTGTAATGATTTTGCCACTATTTCTTTAAAAAGTAGTTACTTTTAAAGCTGCGGTGTTACATTTGTAGGGTTGCTACTTGTAGCTAGCTACTTAGCAACACTGCAGACTAATTTTGACTCATTTTCAATCAAACTACTGCGCCGGCCCTAACAATTAAATTTTTTGTCTAATGTAGTCTTGAGGAATAGTACTTACGCATACACTGTAAATCAAAAGAAGGTGAGCTCTGTACCTGTATCTGTAGCATACGTACATTTATTTTCAGAATTCTTTTATTCTTGCATTCCGAATTTAATTTGCAACAAAGTTGACTATTATATTGCCCGCCACACCTTAAATATGTTGTTACAATACCTTGTGGAATGACAATTATCATAATGGTATTTTTATATTAACTTTAACAATGAACAATTACATATCAAGGCACGGCCAAATTCAAAACAGTCATCAGGTTTTGTAATAACAAGTTATAAAGAATGCTCAAAACGTCCCACTTTCGCACAGACAGACACCACGCCGTATATATATAACCACTGATCAGTCGTATATACTGTATATAAATATTAGATCACTTTGTTCCAAATTTAATTCTGAACGCAATAGTGAAATTCTGGAGAAAGGTATAGAGCTCAATTTTTTTTTCTCAAGGGAATGTTGGTGCATGATGCAATAAATCTTGTTACCAATTCCTAACAAACTATAAAGAAATCTCACATTACGCCAGGGGAGGTTTCATGCCACCCTATCCGGGTGAACATGTAGAAAGGGAACCTGAGAGGACTTTTGCTTTTTCAGTCAATGAAGCTGGTTTTTGTTCAAGAACCAGGTAAGTATACTCAGTACAGTGCCGCGAGACGTTAACCCACTATAATGTAGGAAGCGAGTCATTATGACTATTACGATATTGACAGTGATCATATTCCTGGGTGGAGCAAGATCCCAGTCATGTATTGGATAAAAATTCTTAAGAGCATTATGTCAAATGATTTGGTTTTTCTCCCACCTCAATGGGAGGGGGGAATAAAAGGCAGGCTTGTCTTGTTCGTTTGCAATGCAAACACTTTCAGCTCTGGATGCGCTGGAGGGAGAAACCGAAATCGAAAATCCGGCTTGGGGAAGATAAGTAACGCAGTCTGCGTTAGTCAAATTTACACTTGAGTCTGGCTTTACCTACATTCTCCTGAAACCTATTTATTCATGAGGTCATGCATAAAATACTTGACAATCCTTGTCAAAGAGACAGAGAAAAATGCTGTGTTACAGGTTTTCCCAGACAATGCTGAAAGTGTATTGGTGATCAAATCTCACATTCACCTGTACGACAGCAGCAAACTGCTACCTGTTTTCTCATTTGTTGAATCTTAAAAATAATTCAAAAATTCTTCTAAAATGCAAATGATGAAATAGGGATTATTTCTTTTAATCAACTGACTCATACGCCAACACGCGTCCCGAAAGTCCATCACAAAAATGGAGGTTTACATCACAAGTTTCATCAAGATACAATATCATATCAGTTTTAAGAAGAACATCGAATGATTTTAATTTCACTTTAGATTTTGAATTCAGGAGCCAGCAATCAATATGAGACGATATCATATGATGATTTATCACATCCATATCAAATTACTAACAGCATCTAAAATGTCATTTGACATTTTTCTCCCTGAGCTCAACCAGACGTTTGAAATGTCTTTTAATAAAAATAGACCTCTTGTTCAGTAATAAGTGACATTACAGTATATATGATATCTGATCAATGTCTTCTTTTTTGGATCATTGAATCGATGCATCAACGTAGATCTATATGAGATTAGTATAGTTGTTCTAAACGACCTCTGAAACCGATGACCAAATCAGTCACTATGAAATCATGGGATGACACAGATGGTTTAAAGAACGGCACTAAAGGTCATTTCAGGCCTGGTTTATCAGTGTACATGATAAGAAGACTTCAGATGAAGCTTTCACAGGCTAATTCATTTTCACTAAAGCAAACTCAAGTCAAAGTCAAAGTCAAAGTCAAAGTCAAAGTCAAAGTCAACTTTACTGTCATCTCTGCTATATACTGTACAGATACATAGAGAGACGAGACGACGTGGCTCCAGGTTAATTCCAGTGCAAACAAACAAAGAACAGTAGAACAGAGAATAAATAGGCAGTGACACGACTAGGCACATGGAATAAACAATAAATAAGTAAAAATACTAAAATATACATTAATCAATATACATTTTAAACCAGACAATATACAATATACATTTTAGACTAGACAGGGAATTTATTTATTTATTTATTTTTTCACATGCTATACTCTCACCCTCATCCAAATTTATTAGCTTTGTTTACACATTCACCAATCAGCCATAACTTTAAGACCATCTGGTTAATATTGAGTAGGTCTACAGCTGCACAGCTCCATACACAACAAACTGTGATGCACTGTGAGTTCTGACACATTTCTATCCGAACCAGATTGATCATTTTCAACAATATGAGTTACACTAGCTGCTCTATTAGAAAGGACATAATGTTTTCCTTCCTTGGACCACTTTTTCTTCAGCTCTGAGTCAGGTCCGAGTCAGAACCGGTTCCAACTGATCAATTCCATCGGAATTGTACATCTCCAAAATTATCAATTCTTCTTAACGATTCTCTCATTTCCCAGCACGACGTTTTTCGGTTTTCCCTGAGTTTTGCGTCGTCGTTTTTTTTTTTGAAAACTAATTTCAGGGTCTCTGTGGAGCATTTTGGGCTTCAGGGTCTTGCTCAGGGACTCAATGGTGGTAGCACTAGAGGTAGGTTCCAAATATAAAATTGTTCGGCCCAGAGGCTAGCATCCTAACCACTAGACCACCCCCCACGCCCACTGGGCTTAAGCTTAAGCTTGCCCAATTTTCATACTTTTAATACACTAACTTCAATTGTTACACACATTCACTTGTTGCCTAATATATCCTGCTCACTCCCAGCTGCCACTGTCATGAGGTAATCAGTGTTATTCGCATCACCTGTCGTAATGTTATTGGTGATCAGTGTTATATTTATACTCGATGACAAATGTAGTCAAATGTTAATGCACTTTTTTTATGTGGGAGTGGAAAATTCAGCTTCAAAAAGCCACCACCTTTCCTTTTAGTAACTCAGTTACGAACGTTCTAAAAAATGTTGCTAATCTAGATAACAACAAAAAAAAGCTAGACCTATACAGGGTTAGACATCAGACCTACAGTATATAAGCAAATAATTCAGGTCAAAAACGCACCATGAACTAATCAAATAGCTATGTAAAATGTAGTATTCAAAATATACTGTACTTGTACATGGCTATATTTTTGTGGTACACTTTATCAGCTAAAATTAGCCCAAAAATTATCACGAAAATTGCTCAAATGTATATTAGCTTTATGAGGACATTTTGGTGTAAGAGGATGTGTTAAAATAGAAAAGAGTAAAGTTTTTATTTGAAAGAATCATTTGAAAAAAAGCTTCTGGTTGCTGGTAATATTTACATCTAATCATTGTGGTACTTCATTTTAAGCGCAAGTCATAACCATGCAAATTTTACTTTACTGACATGAGTATCAATGGTTGTATTTTTACCTTAAAATGAAGAGATAAAAGCAAAACCTTGCAGGATTTTTACTTTCTGATGCCGAATTTCGATCTGTCTAATTATTTGAATATTTATTACTGTCTGGTCTTGAATCAGGGCTTTAATTAAGAAGATATATTTGTATTGTGGCTTCTCTTTTTAGACATTTCAAACTATTTTTAACCTGGCTTATTACTTTCCAAATCTGTATTCTTCATGTTTATAGGAGCCTATTATGAACCGGAAGCGGCTAAGCTAACCCGACTGGGTTGTTTCTGACACAGAGCTTATTTAAGTGGATTTAAGTGTTCATCTTCTGACCACAGTTTAAAGTTTAAACTCTCTTATCAACCTTATTTATCCTGTTTAAGTATTTTAATTAATTGGAAAAATAAATAAATGAATAAAGTTGACCTCCGAAGAGGGGGGGTGGTGGCGGGATCAAAAAAAAAAAAAAAACAAGTTTAAACAAGACACTTATGCCCAGCAATGCTTCAAAGACGTTGCAACACTACATCCTCCCTTACCTGCCTAACCAGGCATGCTGCTACTTGAGAATGTGTTTTCAATGCACATTCTCCGTTAAAAATGTGAAAAGACAAAAAGATCAGCCAGTCCCTCTTGTAAACTTGCTGCCTGCAGAGACGTATTTGTTACACTTCAAGACACACAGCACTTTTGATGCTAATTACCGAGTGTAACTTATATTTTGAAATTTTTAGTTTGATTTTATTTGACATATTTTCAGTGGATTTTCAGTCTGGAAGCTGCTTGACTTATTATTTTAAGCAGGGTTTTTCATATATTAAGAGAACAAACATTGAAAAGTGCAAGTCTCTGGGATTTGGGGTGAAGATTGAAATAAGATTAAAGATTCTCACCCTTTGACAGACTGAGGCTTGGAGAAGGTGATGAGGATGTAGTCACCCTTAAGGGGAGTGAAAGCCCAAAAGAAATCTTGTCCACTGTAAGCTTTTTCCAGGGAATGGCCTTGGTATTCCTTCAGGCTGCTGCTCAGGACAGCGGAGGGGTTGGAGTGGGACCTGTGCAAAACCTGCTTCCCAAAATCTCTGTCCTAAACACACATACACCCACACACACAAACACATGAATAAACACATATTGGTGGGTGTTAGTAATGTTTAATCTAGCCATGCCTGAGTAAACATGACTAAAACTTCTGTATAATATACAGTATATATACGGCCTAAAGTCATATTTTCAAGTTTTTCTAAATAAAATTGCCTAATTCACACTCGTGACATAGGCCATTATATTACCGGGGTTGGGTTGCATGATCTGTTCAGCTGAGGATGAAGGTTTGTTATCAGAGGTGGCCAGCACCATGAAGAGTTGATTTAGCCAAAGAAATCATTTTTGTCAAATGTATTTGTATATAGCTAAGATGACAATAAAGTTTACTTTGACTTTGAAATTAGATATACTTATTATTCCAAATAATTATTTTAAGTCTAATATTAGCTTTGTTTTACTCTCTGTAAGAAATCCCTGTTTGGTGTTTCACTTTATGATTTCTCCGTAAGATCCACAATATTTTAATTTCGCAAATTTCGATATACAAAGTTTCTGTGCATAAATTATTGTTTGACTTACTGTTTAAATCATTTTCACTGTGTATATGTGCTCAAGCTGTGACCATGACTGCAACAAAACCAAGAAAAAAAAGAAGAGGGAAAACATTTTTTACTAACTTTTAAGTTCTGTATTTTTCCCGAAAGGGAGGAGTGGAGGCCGACGTGCTGGAACAAGGAGGGTTTGATTGATCGTTTCCATTTAGCCTTCTCCATATTGCAGTGTTTCTACACATCAAGGGGGGAAAAAGTAAATCAGTTCATATATTCACACAAAACATATGATTAACATTTTCTGTGTTTTCGGGAGTGCACATTTTAAAACGTCTTACGCTGTCCTTCTCCGGATGACAGACTTTGACCCACAGAATGTGATCCAGAAGCCAGTCGATGGGCTTGTCACTATGGAACATCAGGAAAAACTCCACAATAAAGGGCAAGTCAGATGTTCGGAACAGTTTACCTGTGAGCACAGATGTACCGACCATGAGAACGTGGCATGTGGCAGCCTCACATTTCGGGTGTAATCACTGCAATAAAACACAGATCTAAACTACCTGTGTGTGAGTGTGTGTGAGAATGAGAGAGAGAGAACACATGGTTTAAACTCTTTTAAAACACCATCATTGTCACGTCTGCGGCTCCTCTCCGACGCTTGGACTCGCCAGAGCATTAAACCTGTGGGTTTGACGAGTGTGTCGGGGTTGTTTGGGTGTGTGTGTGTCTCTGTCCCTTTAAGAGAACCCTCTTAGTCACTAGGGCTGGGTATCGATGCTGATTTCCTGAATCGATTCGATACCGATTCACAAGGTCATGATCCGATTAAATTCTCAATTCAATTCGATTCGATATCGATTTATTTAGAGATTTCTTTGCGTCAATACTAGTTTTGCTTGGTTATAAAATTAGGCCAGACGGTGATTTGAGCGGAGCAGCTTCAGCCATGGCTCTATTTGGTTTCGGTTTCGCCGGTCTCACGTTTTTATAGCTCTCCTTACGCGGTCGCGAGAAGTAGTGCATAGCCGCAGGAAAAGATCAAACCGCGAATTTTTGAATCGGTATCGTATTTTTCGAACGAGAATCGATATTGATCGGTGAATCGATTTTTTGAACCCAGCCCTATTAGTCACTTCCTGGTTTGTCGTGTCTTGGCCTGGGCTTCACAACCCGCACGTGTCTGATTGTCACTAGTTTGTGTTTGGTTAATTAGCTTGTGTTTCCTTATTTAACCAGTCCGACCCCATCATAGTTTGTCCGTTCACCCTCATGCTTACAGCTTTCTGTCCTGCGGCGTCTTAGAAGCCAGCCAACGCCGACCGGGTTAACCGCTAGCCGCTAAGCTACCAAGTAGGTGAAGTACCCATTCTGTTTGCCAAACGGCTCTGCTCTCTCCCTCTCAGTTTGTGTTTCATACAAGGAGTGTGGCAGTTGCCTTTTGGGACTGTGGATATTATCACCGTGTGTTCCCGTTTCCGACTTGCCAAGCATTCTTGGCACACCGTGCTACCTCGAGGTGAGGAGCTAACCCCTTTAATCTACGGGCTAGGTTCTCTACATGTGCTCTCTCTCCCTCTCTAAGCAAGGTGCCGTGCTGGTGGAGTTACCGGGGGACTTTGGGACGGTCTTTACATCTGCGGTGTGTTGGATTTACCTGGACTGTGTCGCGTTTCCAGCCTGTGGACTTTAGTAGCAAGACCCGGTTTGGCTTGGCTGTGCTGTGCTTATGTTTAGGGACTTTGCATTTATTTGTAAATAAACTACTCAACTTTACTCCTGCATTTGCGTCTCAACTTTGCCTTGTGAGCGTGAGCATCATGACAATCTAGTAATAATAATAATACGTAATTATGCATTAAAAGTTGAATCCACAGAATGAAAATTTCAAAACTACACAACTGTAAAAAAATTATAACAATTGTTATTACAAATATAACCGCAACTGGCAATATTCAGGGGTCCAAGCAAAAGTCTGAAAACATACACACATTCCGCCTGAAGTAACTACAATTTCCCCAAGTAAGATTAGTTATTTTTAAAATCAGCTTTTTAGGAGGTATGTGCTGCATATTTTCTGATATGCACTGTCTGTCCGCTGCTGGAAGTGTCCTCGCCTGAGTGTAAGAATTGTAACGCGAGAAGAAGAATTTTAAATATGCAACCATGAAACGGAAAAAATAACTTGCCATATGAATTCACTAGTTCACGGTCCCGTTTTTAGGAAACACAACTCAATTTCAACGCAATAATGTTTAAAGCCCGGAAGATCTGGCTAAAGTGACGTCACTGCGTGTTGTGTGCATTGGTGCTGCACTGAATCAGACTGCATACATTTCTGTAGCATTCCCTAGAGACTGCTAGAGGTCGAAACACATTTTCTTTCCCAATTATCAACTGATTTTTGCCATATGGCGAGTTTCACACCTTTCCTTTGTTTTCTGAAAATTTCAGCCTTCTACGACTTTTAGCAAAGGAAAAAATAAGAAGAAGAAGAAGAAGAAACAGAACGATTACAAGAGTACTTCGTACTTGGACCCCTAAATACCAAAAACCCTGCCCCTAATGCACCTACATAACCAAAGATAAATGACGCCAATCCTAATCCTGAATTTATACAAATATTTAACCCACCCAAAAAGCCACTTTATTGTTTTCTTATTTGGCAAACTGCATTTTTCAATAAAAAATGATTTACTTTTTTACTAAACAAGTTATTGTATTATTTTAGATACATTTCTTATTGAATTGTTTTACATAAAACTTATATAGCATAACTGTAAAATTATTTTGATTGGAATAAGTGCTGTGATAAAAATATGTAGGTTTATTTGGACATTTTATTACCACAAAACTACAAAAAATCTGGTTCATATTTTATTTATCAATAAAATTAGGCTCTTATTTGATATTCTAGAAAAAAATCCAGCTTTTATTTGAACAACAAGAAACAGCTTTCAGTTATTGGGATTATTTACTGTACATCTAGTCATTATGGGGGTGAAGGGAAGTAGCTCAAATGACATGGGGAAGCGTGTGTGGAAGTGTGTGTATGAGAAAGTGAAGGTGTGGGTGTGGTAGTATTTGCGTGTACAGTGTTGTGGCCAGATTCATTGTGTAGTATCTTATTTAGCAGCAGATAATAGCCGTTACTTTCCCTGGTGTCATTTTCCTCTGTTGTGGAAACGGGGTTGGAGTGTAACTGGGTACAACTGCCACTGCTGATTTCAGTTTGCCTCAGAATGATAGGACATGTGAGAACATCAGAGACAAAGATTTCTGTTCCAGATTCCAAACCTCTTTCCTTTCAGCCCCCAGACACAAAACCGAGAGGAAAATGTATCAGCCCTAAAGCCGAAATAATGAGCCTGTGAGGATTTTAACTACTTTTTTGCGTTTATGTGTGCCTGCCTTGAATACTGCGGAACAGAAGAAAGGAGAGGAACATGCAGAAACAGAAGAGGAAAAAGAGGAAAAGTAGAACAGTAGTGAACAGACAAGAAAAAAGAAAAATAGACAAGAAGAGAAGAAAGAAGAGGAACAGCTAACACAGAAGAGAGGTATAATAAAGGGAGAGGAGAGAAAAGGAATGAAAACAAAGTAAGAAAGAGAACAGCAAAAAAGAACAGACAGGAAAACAGAGTAAAAGAGGAAAGGCAAAATGAAAGAGGACGGACAGAAGAGAGGAGAAGATGAGAAGAGAAGACAGGAGGCACAAGAAAGCAAGAGATGTGAAGAGCAGAAGTGAGGAGACAAACAGAAGACAAGAAAAGTGATGATGGAGGAGGAAGCATGAAAGGAAAAGGGAAAGACAATTGAGAAGACAGGAGAAGAAAGGAGAGGAAAAAGCAAAAGCAGAGAAGAAGTGAGATGACAGGAAAGAAGAGAGGACAGGAAAGTCAGACGGCAAGAGAGAAGACAAGAGAAGAGTGGATGGAAACAGAGAAGAGAAAAAAAGATGAGTGGGTGAAAACAGAGAAGAGAAGGGAAGAAAAGATGGAAACAGAGAAAATAAAAGACAGAAATACAGAAGAGGAGAGAAGGCAGAAGAAATGAGAGGAGAGTGAAGAGACACAAGAAAGTAAGAGATGTGAAGAATAGAAGAAGTGAGGAAGGAAGATAGAAGGCAAAAGGCGAGGTGAGAAGAGAATGGAAGAGAGGATGGAAATGGGGAAGAGAAGAAGGAAATAGAGAAGAAAAGGGAAAGGAAGAGAAGACGTACCGATAAATCCCAGCTGAGAGAACTCCAGGAAAAGCCACTGTTCTGAGTCCATCTGCTGCAACACCGTCTTTATGGTCTCTGAGTAGCCGGATTTTGCCACAATATCATCCTCCATCTGAAATAAGCGCACACACACATTAAAACATTTCCACTTCTGAAATGAGGAAAAACAAAGTACATTTTATTGATGCGTGAACTGTAAAAGCAAGTTAAGGATGTGTTTTTTTTTAACCTGGACGTAGTATGTGCCTTTAGACTGAGCATACTGCATGAGGAAGCTGTAGTCCAGGTTTTGTTTCGTCCTCCACCTAAAACGACAGACGAAATGCCATAGAAAAACTCTTCAAGCACAAATACAGAGCTGAAATCAAACAAGTAGACTGTCTGATTAAAGATTCTTTACTTGCCACATACACAGTCATCAATCTAGGGGGCGCTACTTTTCACAGTAGCAAACTATCTATGATTAAAAGTTGCTAAGCTACAGTCAGGCTACTGTTTTACAGTTTTTCTCGATTGCTAAAACACTAAACCCTATTGTCTGAACCAAATTCTCAGTTGCCTGAACCCACTTATTGAATCAGTCACGCTTTTGGCAAAACCATAAGCACTTTTCACCTGTTTAGACACATCTTGTCAACACATTGTCATTGTGATGCACCTGTGTTGCATAATGGTGAGCACAGGTGGCAAAAGTCAAACACAATTAAAGCTCAGGTGTCACCGGTTGAACACAACAACTCAAAATGTATCACACTTGTGGCTAATGTTCGTGTGAGAGGAGGTCGAGCAGGTCAAGGTGGTCGAGGCAGTCAGCGAGAACAAAGAACAGTAATATCAGATGAAATCAGAGCTACTGTGATTGACCATGTTCTTGTCCATGGTATGACAATGAAGGAGGCCGGACTAAGGGTACAACCAAACATCAGTAGATTCACTGTGTCCACCATAATCCGAAGATTTAGAGAAGAGAACAGGTAGTTACCTTTTTTGACATTATAGTATGTAAATGTTGACAACAATTACATATGTACAATGACTACTATATACTGTACCACAGTAAACATGTTTAGAGTACATCACTGTGCCAGTCTTACTCATAGTATTGTAATGGAGGTTAATTTGACTGTTTGTAGAGCTCTTCCATGTATGTATTTTTATGCAGTGCATGTTCTCTTTTTGTAAATTGAAAGAAGACTGCCACATGGGGGTGGTAGGACATCTATGTTCTCCCACCAAGACCCTAATTGTGCGACATGGTCCATTAGAGAACAACACCATTAAAACTTCTTTGCGTGAAATTCATGAGGATCATTGAGGGCCATGTGTGCATTTTGAGGGTATCGACAGTGTCATGCTCTACTGTTGACCGTGTCCTCAGCACAGCCAGACTTCTTGTAAACAGCTCAGCCTGGGAGTGCCCTTGAACGCAACTCCTGATGGGAATCAAAAACAAGATTCAGTATGTCCTGGGTTGGTATATATCCAGACACATAAATGTTGGTTATATGGTAGTAGTTACAGTTGGCCTACATACAAAATCTATATCTATTTCTACAGAGTTTTGAACTGGATGCAATGGAAAAACTTTCTGAATACATCTACATGGATGAAGCTGGGTTTAATCTCACCAAAAAGGAGGAGGCCGTAGTCTTGATTGGCCAGCAGACCGGTATTTGAATAATCTAGGCAGCGTGGTGGCAATGTCATTGTGTGCTGCCATCAGTAATCATGGTGTTGTCCACACCATCAGGTAAACTAGGGCCTGGCACTCACCAGCTCCTCATTTTCATATTTTATCGCGAGATGCTCTGTTAGGGCAGCAGGATGAGCAACCCACATCTATGTTGTTGTTTGGGATAATGTGAGTTTTTCTAGAGGCCTCCAAGGTTGAAGAATGGTTCAATATGAACCAAGGTTTATCAATCTTTGCCTTCACAGTACTCCCTCCTAGACCCCATTGAAGAATTCTTCTCCTCATGGCGGTGGAAGGTATATGAACGACAACCTTACACCAGGGTAAATCTCCTGCAAGCCATGGAACTGGCCTGTGGTGACATGGGTGTGGAGGCACGTCAAGCCTGGATCTCACCCAGGTTTTTCCCCCGTGCCTGGCCAGAGAAAATGTGGCCTGCGATGTAGATGAAGTCCTGTGGCCTGACCCAGTACGGAGAAATGATGCTGTGGCGGAGTAATGCACTTCTTTCTTTGTACTTCATTTGTATATTTTGTGCTTTATTTTTCACGTACAAAGTCTTTACACGTAATCACAGGATTCTGAATTTTTACATTCTTTTCTATGTACAAGTGTTAAAAATGCTTAGGTATTTTGTTTTTGCAACATGCATTTAGCCCTAAATAACATTTATTTCCTTCATGTCACACCGAGCATTGTGTTTCCTTTTTTTTTCTATATGTAGTGTTCGTGACTTCCTCAGTAGAGTATTTAATTTAGATTGACTTGCTTGAGGCATGATTTGACAACATGGTTCAGTTTTGAGCACAGATTGAACTGTTTTGATTGAAAGAAAGTTTGGTTTTGCAGGAAGAGTCAGAGGTTTTGTGAATATAGCTTGAAAATTGGGTTTTGTGTTCTGGTTTAGGAAAAGGAGAAACGCGTTCCCGCGAATGTCTCAACAATAAAGAGAAAAACTGTAATACTCTTTTATCAACACTGTAAGCAACTATAAAACAGAAAACATCAAAACAGAGCTGGGCAAAGTTAGCCTATCAAGATGCCACTTCCCTTAATTCAAGAGAAAGAGGAGAAAGAGGTGAAGATGGAAGCAGAGAAGAGAAGAGAGGAGGTAAGGAGAGAAAACAGAAGAGAATATGTAGAAGCAGTGAAGAGAAAGAGAAAGAGAAAGAAAGAGAAAGAAGATACAGAAACACAGAAGAGAAGAAGAAAGAGAGGATGGAAACACAGAAAGAAGAGATGGAAACAAGAGAAAGAAAGAAAAAGAAGGATGGAAACACAGAAAGAGAAAGAAAGAAGAAGAAAGAAGAGAGGATGGAAACAGAGAAAGGGGAGTGGATGGAATCACAGAAAGAAGAGAGAGAATGGAAGAAGAAGAAAGAAGAAGTGAGATGGAATCACAGAAGAGAGAGGATGGAAAGAAGAGAAGAAGAAGAAAGAGGTAAGGATGGAATCACAGAGAGAAGAGAAAGAAGATGGAAACAGAGAAGAGGGTAAAAAAGAAAAGAGATAAGGAGAGGAGAAACAGAGAAAGAAGAGAAGAGAAAGAAAGAAGAAGGGGATGGAAACAGAGATGAGAAGTTAAGGATGGAATCACAGAAGAAGAAGAGAAAGAAGAGAAAGAAGAAAGAGAAAAGAAGGATGGAAACACAGAGAAGAAGAGAAGGAAGAAGAAGAAGAGAAGGATGGAAACCAGAAGAGAGAGGTAAGGGATGGAATCACAGAAGAAGAGGATGGAAAAGAGAAAGAGAAAGAGGTAGGATCGGAATCACAGAAGAGAGAAAAGAAGATGGAAGCAGAGAAGAGGAGATGTAAAAAAGAAAGAGATAGGAGAGAGGAGGGAAACAGAAAGAAGAAGAGAAGAGGAAGAAGAAGAGGATGAAACAGATGAAGTAAGGATGGAATCACAGAAGAAGAGAGAGGATGGAAAAGAGAAAGAAGAAGAAAGAAGAAGAAGAGGTAAGGATGGAATCACAGAAGAAGAAGAGAGAAAAGAAGAAACAGAGAAGAGGAGATGTAAAAAGAAAAGAGATAAGGAGAGAGGAGGGAAACAGAGAAGAGAAGAGAAGAGAAGAGAAGAGAAGAGAAGAGAAGGGAGGATGGAATCACAGAAGAGAAGAGAAATGAGAGAAGAGACACAACAAAGGAAGAGATGTGAAGAGTACAGTTGTGAAATCCCTACACAGACTTTATGATTATAAACAGGAACGGTACCTCAGTATATTATGGGATGCATAATGGGATAACTACGCATGGTAAAGTGCAATGTGGCTTTTTTTGTTGCATGAAGGACAAAAACGCATACAGGTCATAAAGATGAGGTAGGAAAGGTAAAGATTCCTACTTGACTCGCTCCTTTGAGTCGCCAAACGTTTCCTTCAGACTGTTGAAATCTGGGTAGTAGTGGGGAGAAGCGGAGATCACTTCAACTAACCCAGATCTTACATCATCCAGGAAACTACACACACACACACACAAACACACACACACACACACACACACACACACAAACAAAACACAGCAATAACGTAAAGATCAAACCTTATTTTAACATCCTTATTTTAAGATCAAACCTTATTTTTTTCAATACAAATTTCACTGATGTGTGACAGAAAATACTTTAAGACCCCAATGAACTACAGACACACACACAAAACACTGTAATGTACACAATTCATAACACGGTAAAATACAGTATTTTTTAAAGAACAAACTGCAAATCTACAGAAAATGTGTGCTTTAAAGCAGTAACATACTGTATATCTAAAGCAGTTAATATGGCATAACATGCTATTCTTTCCGCTTCAAAATTTTTCCTACAGTATTTTGCTGTATTTCCATAACACAATAAAAACTGTACTATTTTAGGACAAGATTTACAGATAATCTTAGAAAGGGTTTACACCTAATATTTCCTTACTATTTACGTGTTTTTAAGGCTTAAAAAGTAGTTTTTCTTTGTTTTGTAGTATTATTTTGTTCTATTACTTTGAACCACTGTATTATATAGATTGCTAAACATGCTCAAATAAGAGAAATGTAAACTGCATTCCAAATAATGTTATAATAATAATTTCCTTCATTTAAGTACGTAAAAATGTTTAAAGTACTGCAAAACATCAAATACCTTTTCAGTGACATGCAGTATTTTGTAATTATGGTATTGTACTTAAAATGTCAAATACAGCATGTTACTGCGTTTTGTAATTACTGTATCATACTATATTTGGTATTTACAGTACAATAAATATGTATGCTTGTTGTCGGAAAAAACCCAGAAAATAGCTGGCAACTCTGCCAACATTATACTTTACATTTACAGCAGATTATAGTCTTATTTGCAATGGTGGGTTTGTTTTTTGGCCTAAAAGCGCTTGTTGCCAGCCATTTGCTGTCTTGTATTTGTGGTTTTATGCATGTTGTAGCTGAGCCCACAACACCCAAACATCCTGTCTGGAAATGAGTTGTCAGAAGCCCACTTCCTCCCCAGCGAAGATCTGTGTTACAGTGTAACCTGAAAAAACTTGCACTTGTTGCACAAAAGAGAGAGAGGACTATATGCTACCATCTTGGGATTTATAAATAATATACCTTTCGACAGGAATAGTTTAGGAATGTTAACAAAAATTCACAAAAAAACCCTTTATGTGTATATCACCTTTCAATTTTACAGCCCAAAGTGCATTAACAATGCACTTAACAATGAAATTAGGAAAAACATAAGCAACCAATAGTTAAATAAGTGAGTGAGTAATTATTTGTCATTGTGAACACACCCCAGCACACAGTGAACCACAGCAAAATATGACCTCTGCATTTGACCTATTCGTGAAGGAGCAGTGGGCAGCTCAATCAGCGCCCCGAGGAGTGTTGTTTGGGGACGGTACCTTGCTCATGACTACCATTACCGGTTTGGGGTTCGAAATGGACGACCATTCGATCACAGGGGCAACTCCCTAACCGTTACGCTCCCGAGTTGGATTGTTTGGTATAAGAGGACGAATAAAATAAATTTAAAAAGCACAAATGAAATGGCCACAAATTAGGAACAAGAAAAAATTATGATTAGAAAACCCAAAGCGATAGTCAGTACAGGACATGGCATGGTTGATGAGAGCAAGGTATTTCACTACACTGTTAAATAACGTATATTGTCGTATGTATTCTGTGCTCGGAGTATTCACGGTTATAAACAGTTGCCAGTAATAATAATAACAACAAAAAGAGGGAAGGAATAGTGACACCAACACTCACTTCTTTTCAATGTCCTCTGCCACACTCATCACAAAAGTGACGTCGGTCTGCAATAAAGAAGACATAGTGGATGCGCAATAATCACACTGGAGAAAGGGAGATGGGATCATACAGAAGCTGCAGCAATGTGGAATAACTGGAATAACCTCATTTGTTTTCTTTGTTCCTGCAAGCATTTTGCATTTTACGTTCTTTTACCGCACTCCAATAAAAAGGGAGGTGCTGTAATTAAGACAACTGGTAATAAGATTACACACCAACTTTATCATCTTTAGAGAACTAAAAACATCCAAACCATAGCCACGTTTATCAGGTGGCACAAAGTCAATATTTCAATATTTGCAAGTGATTCGTTACTATACGTCCAAAAAGGGAGATTTGTAGTTTGTCCCATAATGTTGGCAAATGTTGACCGATTTTCAAAATTCTTTCGCTGTTGCATTCAGAATTACACTTGCAACAGGGTGTTTATAATTTTACACCCACCACGCCTTAAATGTGTTGCTACAATATCTAAACCCCGAAAACTGCTCAAAATAGGCAGGAGCAAGGATCAACCGGTAAAAGGCAGGCATTCAGAACATTTTTAGTAACAAAAACACATGATTGTTGTTAAAGTTGAAGTTGAAGTTGCCATGTTTCCTTAATATGAACACACAGTTTGTGATAATTTTCCATTCAATTCAAGAGATTGTAGCTACATGTTTAATGTAATATAAGTATACAGTGAGATGAGACAGCGTGGCTCCAGTTTCTATAGAGGCACATAAAAAGGAACATAGAATATGCATAGACAACTATAAATAGACAACAAAAAATAAACTCTGAACTTGAGGTAGAAAAAGGAAACGTGCAATTTAGTTACTGTACATGCAGTGTTCAATGGACAAAACTACAATTACAGGACTGGAATGTGCTATTTTGTTATGTTAAGTTCAATAATATGTACAATAATATGTGCAAATATTGTAACAGCAGTCAAACTAATTACAATCATGGAATATACTTTTGTCCATTAAATGTGCTTGATATCAGCAGCAGACATGAGAATACAGTTCATACAATCAAATCAAAAGACAGTACAATGGCATAGGCGTGTTTCCATGTACCAGTGTGTGCATCATAAAAACAGTGATGTGTAATGTGCAGTGCAATGCAAATTTAATTATGAATGGAACAGTGAACGAAATGTTGAAAATCACTCAACAGCATGTGCAAAAGTACAGAGATCCATTTTCTCACTCACAATGTACTGTTATATAGCATAAATACTGCAATATCTATTTTGTTGTATTGTGCAGCCCTACTGCGTAGTGAGAAGCAAACTGTGGAGCATACAGATCTGATATGAAAATCTATTCTGTTCAGAAGTTCCGGGAATTTCCTGAGAAATCATATGTTTATATTGCTTGTGCAAAAACTCAGCAACAGAATCATTTCAATATTACTTAAAAGAAAGTTAGTGGTTGTCATTGTGAACACAGCACAGCACACAGTGCACCACAACAAAATGTGACCGCTATCTTTGACTCATACATGAAGGAGCAGTGTTGGGAAAGCTACTTCGGAAATGTAATGCGTTACAATTACACGTTACCCTACCTAAAATGTAATAGTAGTGTAACTATTTCAATTACTTTAACAAAGTAATGTAACTAATTACATTGGATTACTTTTCTATATTTTTAATGAATTTTCTCAACTGTCAACCATTTTCAGTTTTTGAAACCTGGTTAACCTTACAGCATTACTCAACACTGACTGCTGTCAAAATCCGTTTAAACTCCCTCAACGCAGCCACAGCCGTGTCGGACTTCAACACCTCAACACCGCTTTACTGTGAGATCATGCTGATCTCTGAATACCTATGGCTGCTAAATCAAATATTTGACATTCAACATTTGGTGAACATCACTGAATAAGCAGTTGTCTATTCGTGTGGGATTGATTGTGCACATAGCGTCTGCTCACTACAGCTCATTTTTATTTCCTGCTAGGCCTACACTGTAGTTCCTATCTGGCATTGCAGACCTCCTCCTACTGCAGCTCAGACCGCTTGTAGGCTGTAGATCCAGCAGAAAGTGGGTGTTGCAAATTCAAACATGATAAGAGAACCAACTACACATATCGGAATAGTATCAGACTTTCAGCTGTAAATGGAGGATGTTGTGCACAAGAAAAAATGGCAAAACAATAATATTATTAAACATATAGCCAATGTTTCTGCAGAAGATACTGAGATGAACCTTCCGATCACGGGGCGAAGTCCCTAACCGTTACGCCACCAACTGCCTCAAATATGTTAAAGTAACAAGCATCTTTTCATTAGAAATATTAAAATACTTTTGTATTTTACTTGTCTAGTAGAGGAGGGTTAAAACACACCCAGTAGCTCATACACAAACTATTCTATATTTGTGCAGACATTATCGTTATTGTATTTGGTAACAGGTTTCAGTAGGATTATAGGTTAGGCAAGAGCCAGAGGGGAAAAAAGCTTTCCAAAATTAAACAAAAGACTTTCAAAAGTATTACAGTGTCAATATTAACTGAACTTAGTAAAATACACTGGGTGGCAAAAAAGCAAACTCTGTACCAAATATTGACCAATTAACAAATTAACTTCACTGCTGCATTCAGAATTAAATTTGCAACAACGTGACAAACTGGAGGCTCAAATATCTTAACTAGTTTCATATTAATGATACATGATAAACCATTAATGTAATTTTACAACCAGCTTCAACAACAATTGTCTAGTTTTGCAAATACAACTTACAAAGAAATAGAATTTCAAAAATCCGTCAACATTCACCAAAGTTATGGCTTCCAGACGTCCCTTGTTGTTGACTCACAGCGTATATATTCTTAGTTACATCTTATGGTGAGATTATAATATTACATCACATTATATCATATTTAGACTCTCGCCCCATAGTGTCAAAGTATTTCTGACAAACTCCAAAACACTAGACTGCATGTGAAAAAAGTGAATCTTGAAGAACTGGCTACCATTTCATTTGGTATCTGGTATCTTAAGATTATTGGCGCTAGATAATTGATTGATGATGTGTTTATAATTCAAAACACAGAATTTGTTAATAATCAAACCTCACCTCAGCAACGAAGATGATGATGATGATATCCTTTTTTTGTTCGGGTGTGAGGTCATACAGGAGAGAACTTACAGTGTTGACCAGGTAGCTCTGTTTCTGTCTTTTCACTGTTGGTATCCCTAACACTAGGGACACTACACACACACGCGCACACAAAAAAATAACACAAAAATGTCAAATGACAGCAACAGTTAATAGCAATAACAAAAGTGAATTTTAACAACCAGCATTTGTTCCAAAGATTAAAATAAGCAGTTGAAATTTTGTCTCAGTACTTTTTACAGGACAATTTTATTTAAATGCTTTTGTCAATTTTTCATTGTAGATTAGATTGCAGTCTTCGCATATGTGTAATAACGTAATAATAAAATATGTTCCTATGATATCATTCTTCCTTGATAGTGTGTGCATGTCCAAGACTACTTTTGGGAACAAATTTCTCTACAGTGAGAATGAGAACTACATTTGTGGTCGAAAAACAATATGCACACTTTCTGCTAAAATATCTTTTGTATAAAAATGGATACAAGAAAACTGAAAATTGCAGAGATTTGACCTTTTCAGTAACACTAGTTGTTGAAAACAATACACTAGAGCAGCAGCTATTAAGACTAATTAAATGCAGTTAAAACAGCAGGGAGCAAAATATTTCTGTTTTTTTTTAAAAAAATCTATCTGCACAAGAGACATGCTTTTTGTCACTATGTCTAAGAATGTGTTCACTTCTTTATTCCTTCAGAATGTTCTTTTCAGCGTATTAAGAGCCAAAAGAAGAATACTCACAAATACAGCCCCCGAGACTGTCTGAATGTGAATAAATGCTGCATTTCTACAAAGATTTCCTAGTACTTTTTCAACGCTGGAAATGATGGTTCCATTTAATAATTAATTTACAGCATTTATATTCATGTATTTCATGTTTTATTATCATTTTATTATTATTCTTAACCAGTACTGATAGTTGTAGTATTATATTGCAAACTTGTGGTAAGAAAGAATGCACACCTTCTCTAAAAAATCAACTTGATAACTTGACAGATGGCATTTTTTAGATGTTATGTCACCATGACCTTTATACAACATACGGTATAACTTATTATGATTATTATACAATGTATTAAGACTTATTGACTGTGAGCGCTACTGCCATCAAGCCCCTGAGCAAGGCCTTTTAACCCCAGTTTGATCCAGCAAAACTTCCTGTAAGTCGCACCTGGATAATAGTGTCTGATAAGTGCAATATATGTAAAAGAGGCAGCAATAACATTCACTGTAGTGAATGTTATCTGCATAACAGAGGATGATAATGATGAAACAGTGGACAAACACAAACCGCCACTGCGTCCCTGGCTCAGATACATGTTGGGATTCAGGCTGTCTGGATGCTGCTTCAAGTGTGGCAGGTATACAACGGCATTTTTGAGCCAAAACTCTGGATTCTCTGGCCATTGCCCTGAAAGGAGAGAGGAGGAGTCGGCTTAGCATCATAGTGTTGATGAGAAATATTAAAGAACATTCTGTAAAAAATTACATTAAAAACGAAAAAAAAAGATTCATCTTTGTCTCATTTTTTTGCATCACATAAAACTGTCATTTTAACAAAGTGTGACTTTTTCTATTCATTTATATCCTGAAGTCTGAGGTCTGAAAACTTACCTGTGAAGTTTTTGGAGGTGGCATTAGCAGCTCTGCTTAAATTCTGCAAGTTCTGAAGCACTTTAATGAGCTTGTTAGACAGCACTCCTACATGATGCTCAGCTCTCAGGAGCCTCTCGTAAACCTCCAAAAGTTCTTGTTGTCCCTTGTCTAGATGACAAAGGAAAAAACGCTCAGTCCCGATTCAGTCTGAATGTGACTGAATGTTGCATTCATACAGTTTTCTTAGTACTTTTTCATTGCTAGAAATAATGAATATATAATGTCTGTCTCCATTTAAAAAATAATGGAGAGTAATAAGCAAACGATGGAAGAAAGGCAGAATCATAGTATGGTAATAATATTAGTATGTTACAGAGTAAACAATATTTATTCTAGAATAAAGTAAATATTATATAACTCCTCACATATAGCTGTGTGAGACCAGATATTTTTTGTGAAACAATTACTTTGGACGCTGATTCTGACTTAAGCCAAAACGCAGCCATGACATGATGGAGGAAAATCAATAATAATGTGTGCATTTGAGCCAGTCCCTATTTAGACGTTGAAAGGCAATAATGTTACAGAATGTTACAGAAACTTAAAATAAAAAATTATCAAGAAATAAAGGCGGATAGCAATGTAAAAGGTTTACTTTTTAAAAAGTAAACATTTTGAATACACACTGTATTTGACCAACGCTTTGATATATATGGCCCTGGTTCCTGGTGTGCAAATTTTACCAGAAGATCAAATATTTTCACATGGCTCCTGGGTTATTTAGTTATTTGCTGAAAGCAGGGCCTGACAATATGTGGCATATAACTTACACACTCAAGAGCAAAAATTAGATACTCTTTACTTAATAAAAGATATTTATGAAAGTCAAGTTATTGAAATGTCCTAGCCACCTAGTTATCACAGTCATGCATTCATTATCCAACCAACTTAATCACAATCGGGGTCGCGATTGGGGGGACCGGAGCCTATCCCCGGAACTACAGGTGCAAGGCCAATCAAGCTTTTGGACTGTGAGAGGAAAACTGAACACCCAGAGTAAATCCACGCAAACGAGGAGAGAATGCAGACTCCACACAAAAAGGCCAAACGACCGCCCCCTTGTCATCACAATTCTCCAATTTCACCAAAATATATTGGCATTGACTTTAATTATCGGTTACATCTCTGAAGGGTACTTTTAATGTTGATTTCTAGGTGAAAATGGCTCCTGAAGGAAAAGTTTAAGGGAATCTCTAGTTTCATATGCAGTTTAAGTGTGACAGGTACATCCTTTACATCTTCTGTACTCTGGTTTTGGCAAGAATGTTTCTCTGTACAGAATATGTTTTTTTTAATTATTAGTTGGAGGTACTGTGATGTATGATTCAAGTTTATTGTCAAGTCTCTCTATATACAAGTCTACAGGGAGACGAGACGATGTGGCTCCAGTTTTTACAGAGTACACAGAACAAAAAAGGCACATTGAGTAGCCTATGTACAGTGCTGTGCAAAAGTTTTAGGCAGGTGTGAAAAAATGCTGTAAACAAAGAATGCTTTCAGAAACATAAATAATGATCGTTTATTTTTTATCAATTTACAAAATGCAAAGTGAGCGAACAAAAGAAAAATCTAAATCAAATCAATATTTGGTGTTACTACCTTTTGCCTTCAAACCAGCATCAATTCTTATAGGTACACTTGCACAAAGTCATATTATTTTGTAGGATTATAGGATTATAGATCTGTGGTTAGTTCTCCAAGATGTTTAGAACAACCTACCAGCCGAGTTCCTTCAAAAACTGTGTGCAAGTGTACCTAGAAGAATTGATGCTGTTTTGAAGGCAAAGGGTGGTCACACCAAATATTGATTTGATTTAGATTTCTCTTTTGTTCATTCACTGCATTTTGTTGATTGATGAAAAGAAATGATTAACCCTTCCATTTTTGAAAACATTCTTTGTTTACAACATTTTTTCACACCTGCCTAAAACCTTTGCACAGTACTGTATAAATAGACTATGACATATAAATAAACTAAACTAGAGGTAGAAAAAGAAAATGTGCAATTTAGTTGCATGCAGTGTTCTATGATATGTGCACGTGTGGCAGCAGCAGGTCTTTTGCACTGAATGTGCATAAGATCTGTGGCAGTTCAATATGACATTTTTAAACAGACAATCTATTAAATAATAACAGTATCTAACCCTAGAAGTATAAAAATATACCTGCAATTTTGTTCTGTGAGGAGTTTAACAATATGTGCAAATATTGTAACATTAGTCAAGTGAAGAAAACTGCAATTACAACCATGGAATGTACTTTTGTGCATTAAATGTGCATAAGATCAGCAGCAGTTTGACATAAACCTTCAATATATTTCTTAGATTCTATGAAATATTGTTCATAAAACTCCATGCCATGCATTTAGGCGTCTTGAAGTGTTGTTAATTGTTGTTAATGACTAATTCGATGTTCCTCGTCAACCGTGAGAACGTAAACATGTGGCGTACATCGTTCTACAACATCGTTAAGCCCAAAGTCTACAGTGATAAAAATGAGTTAAAATATAAGTTGAGGAGCCGTTTATTCCTATTAAACATCGATCAATATATGAAATATTGCAGTGTCAGTTTAAAACATACTACATAAAAAATATATTTTACATCGTTCAGCCCAGCCCTGCTGACCAATTTTTGTGCCAGAAACAAGTGCCTTTAAAATGTTAGGAAGTTGCGCTGTCAACGACAAAAATGTGACGTGGATCATAACACAAAACGCACACGTCGATTTGATCTGTGTCTTAAGTGAGATCTAGAAAGAGTAAAGCATAATCTACAAAACAAAACAAAACAAAACATGAAAACAAGCGCTTACCCTGTTGCGCGACGCGCCAAGACGTCAGGACGAAGACGCAAAAGAGGCTGGTCAGAATTAAAAATTTTACATATTTCTTCATCTCATTCCACAAAAAGTTGAAGTGCGCGTCCGTATAGTTAGGAAGAGCGAGTTAATGAGAATGAAACGCCTTCAGGGTTCATCTGGCCGGTGTCGTGTCGGTGAAGCTGAAGTCCAGTTCTGCGTAAAGTTCCTTCAAAACCTCCCTAACGAGGAGAACGTGTTCTTCTGAGTCACAGTGAGAGATGACTGACGCCGTCATTACCCTCCTCTTTTACTGTACTACATCACCTGCTGACTCTAATACAGCTACAGGACTGTGTGTGGAATGAAAAGAATTCATTATAAAACTGTTACAATCTGTGAAATACCACTAAGAGTCAATTACAATAATAATAATAATAATAATAATAATAATAATAATAAACAAATATATGTGTGTGTGTGTGTGTGTGTGTGTGGGGAGATAAGGTTGAACCAATTTGTCAGGGGTGATTACTTTGAGGCGGGTTGTGGCCAGAGTGTTTATTTACAGCCCACACATTTGTTGGCAGTTTAAATGTGCTAGATTTCCCTCCCAATAATCCTAAACGGAAGTGTACTAGTGGTTAAGAGCCTCATTCATTCACCAAGTTTGGACTTTTACGGGCTTACAGTCCATATTCATATTCGTCATTACCTTTCATAAGATTGGGTTAGTGTTTTCGTAGTGAAATAGTGTCACACGATTATGCAATTTCTGAGGATTACAATAACAAAATTCTTACTCCAGTTGCATTGAGTTTACCAAGACACCATGACAACCACCAACAATGAAATACAAAACCTTTATAGCTCTTCTGTATGTTTCACGTCCGGCTCTGTCATTGTAGGCACTACCACCACTCCTATGAAAAGACCCTAAAATTGAATAAAAGTATTAGTACTTTAAATTGCATGTATATGACATGAGGAGACAAAATCATGCCTCTGCTTATCCTGTTGTCTAACTAAAAGCAGCACATAGTTTTATAAACAACTGGTTTAGACTACATTTATTATATATTTTTGCAAACATGTTTTCTTTGTAAACAGAACATAATAATCTATTTACATAATTATAGGATGCAAAGTCATTTCAATCCTTTTGTGTTCACGGGATCAGTGCAACTTCACTCAAATTCTCCATATCATAAAAATCTAAAAAAAAAAAAAAAGAAAGAAAAAGAAAGAAAAAGAATTACATTAAAGATTAAAGAAAAACTGAAAGAAATTTCACGAAATCTCATTGTATGAAAAATAAAACATATTGGATTAATACATGGATTTATGAATTTGTTGTAAATAACAAATATTAAATTAATGTTATATAACTAAAAATAAAACCAAAAGCCTACTTAATTGAAGCACATGCTTTACATACTGTCATCCATATATATGAGAACTGTGGTTCTGGCCTTTAGAATCGTAGCTTGCTTTTTGTAATCACATCTATATCACCAGCCTGTGATGGTCTAGTTCCATTGCTGTAAAAATAAATGCAAATGTAAACAAATTAATAAGTTGATCCTGTAATTTATTAAATAAGTTGCTCCTATGGAACATTTTGAAGCCACCGCACCCTCTAGTGAGCAAAATGTAATCATTAAAACATGTTTTATATTTGACATTTTTCTTTTTACCGATGATAACTCATTAATGCTATAAAAACTTCCACAATCTAACAAGGCTTTACCATGGCTTTGGCAATTACATTTTGTTTGACTTTTTTAAATTCTTGATCTATAGTTAATATAAAATGACTCACTGGTAGTAAAGAAACACTGAGCATCTTCATAAGTTCATTTTACTGATGATCCTCATAATTGAACAGTGAGAACAAGATTGCAGGAAAATGCTTGAGGATTCTATTAAGATATAAAGTAAACATGTGGAGAAAGTTCACAAATTTAGGAATCATATGTCATATTTTGATAAAAAAAAGCTCTGGCAGCTGCCAAAACGCTATGTGGTTTTCAACATACCGCAGAGCTCCAATTCAGAATCAACCCTTAACTAAGCATGTGTATATTTTGAAATAGACATCGATAAACTGTATGGTTAGTGGATATGAATAGCTGCTGAATTTTCTCAAACTAAACCCACAATGACTCAGAAACACAGCAGTTTAGAACCTTATGGAAAAATAGTTTCTGGATTTTTTAATTCCAGCAGAATGTCAACATATGGGTGGGCAAATTCTTCTAATTTGTTAGAATGGCACAGCCATATATGACTGGAAGCCAGATGTAGCACTAGTGCAAACGGTATGATAAAACAACCAAGAAAGGGAATTAACAGATTCAGTGGCATCAAGTTCAGCATAAATTTGTTTGCTGCAATGTAAGGATTGAACCAGCAAGGAGCCGTGGGAGTCACACATTATGTAATTTTTAAATAAATAAACCAAAAACTAACAATTTGATTTTTTAATGAGGTACTTAATTTTGAAGTTGCAATATTCCTGACATTTTTGGAGGAACTAACCAACCAAACACATAGGGAAAACAAAGCATAAAGTAAATCTTTACCTACCGTAAGCATAAAAAGTACTGTTTACTGCAAGTTCGTTCACACTGGAAAATTGATAATCTCCACATGTCTAGGGTGGGAAAGAAAAGAGTGGAGCCCCAAAAAGTGTCACTATGAGAAAGAGAATCCGCCACAACAATAACGTCAAATCGACTTTTTTAATATTTATGAGATGCCACATTTTTCTGGTCCTTTGACTCATAGTGATGGTGCCTGGGACGGGAGAGTGAGCAAACTCCAACCATGAGCTGTTGACTGTTTGTAAGAATTCTAACGGTTTATGTGACATTACTTCAAACAATATCCATACTATAATCTGGACAATGACAAAAGATTATAAATATTGAACAGGTGTTAACTATACACTATATATTTTAATTTAGTTAATATTATGCCATGGAAATACTCTGTTTCAATCAAGAGCGTCTAAATGAAAGCAAATAAGTAAGTAAGGTTTTATTATAAGCCTTTCACGACAATAGGTCTAAAAAGCGCTGTATAATAAACACATAGAAGAAAACACCAAAAAAGAGCACAAACAAGAAAACTAACAGTACTAAGACCATAATATTAACTACTAAGGACAAGACCCTTATGTTGCTTTTTAAAAGAGTGTATGGCGGGGTAATCAATTCTGGTCCCGATGGGCTGGTGTCCTGGAGGTTTTCCATCCTACTGGATTTAGAACATGAATGAGCATCTGGTCTGAGTAGATAACCACCAGAACTGATCAGTGAGGTGGGATGGCCTCAGACGCCCGCACCTCCAGGACCGGAATTGATTACTGTTATATGGTGCATGGGTATATGAACTGAACTTTTACATTTATTTAGAAGCTATTAACTGATTTTAAATGTACATCTACTAACTACTTCATGCACTTTGTCACCTGAGTGGACAGCCATCCTGTCTTTTGGCTCAGTGCAGGGAATTAGTTAAACATAATGAAAGTGAGTGATTGTGGTGGCAGGCACACCTAGTACACCATAACAGAAATCTTGACCTCTGCATTTGACCCATCCGTGAAGGAGCAGTGGGCAGCAGTGCTTGCAGACAGTACCTTGCTCATGAGTACCTCAGTGGTAACTGGCCCTGGAGTTGAACCTGCAGGCGTGCCACCAGTGCCACTTGTACCGGTGCAAATCAGACGTTTCATCACAATACAATATTATAGCAACTCAACAGACAACAAACCAATATCATATCTGCCGATATGATAAGGATCCATTGTCAATGCAATATCATTTCCCTATCCTTCCCTTTATATCACCGTCTAAAAAAAACAACTAAATATCATTTTATGTTTTATTCCTGAGCTCACTGTTCAATATAAATAACGTTACAATACGTATGGTGTCTAATATTTCTTAGCAAGTGACTTCTTTTATACTTTTATTTAAACTGCTGTTTTAGATCCTTGACAGTAGTTTTAGTTTGTTTATGGTCTTTCATAGTAACATCAATCTGATAAATGTTTTCATTTTGGATCCATATAGATTGATACGTCCTTACACGCCTACTAAATTGTCTCTGCTGTAGCATACATGCCGAGCTGTGATTTCCATTCTGATTAGTTAGTCACACTTACTGAACTTCATGGTGCCTCCAGCACCAGCATTTCAGGGCCTCCCCCTCCTGGCAGCTCAAGCAGCTTGACTCCCAACCAGAAGGCTGAGAAAACAGAGACTGAAGCTGATCATGACAGCCATGACGGTCTAATTCTCCTGTTAATCTGCAGACAGTGACTCAGCAGTTCAGTCTGATTTATATACTTCAAATTTTAAAGTTCAATTGCAGAGTCCAGTACAAAAACCTGGCACAGTGATGCTAAGGCATTGAATGCTAAAAAAACGTAATGTAAAGCGCTCCAGGAGGCCAAATACTGTGAAGTTATTTTGTACATGTAATAAATGTAAAAATTCACAAAATTGTCTGTGAAATTTATGACACCAACAAAATGCAAAAATTACAAAAATGTCAATAATAATATAAATAAATAAATAAATAAATAAATAAATAAATAAATAAATAAATAAATAAATAAATAAAAATAATAATAATAGGGCATCAACTATTCTAAAAGTCTAAGAAGAAATGTTTTTAAAATCTAAAATTTTGCATGTGAGCAGAATCTATAAATGGTAGACAACACTCATAAGCAATTTACTGCAAACATGTTTATGCATTATAAAAATAGCTTATTGAAGTTTCTTAAGTTCTGATTTATATATATTAAATTTCATTTAAATATTTCATTTTTCTCAAAACAAATTTAAAAAAATGTTTAAGGCCCAATGTTGTTATTAATAGTGTGAAATCAATATTACTATTAGTAGAATGTTATTAGTATCTTATATTATAGTATTAACAAAACTCTTCACCAATATACAATCCAAACTACAGCAATGAAGTTGATGTCAAAGGTGGAGGGCTAAAATACTGCAGGTGTTTTTTAATTATGAAAGTACTGTTTCAGAATAGGAATTTGCTCCTTTGATTGTGATCTTAGATATTCTTGCAAAAAAGTCAGATGAACAGAATGTGAAAGGTAATAAACAGTTAATGCTTCATTTTTACTTATTTTAGTAACCAACTCAACAACATCATGCATTAAATGCCATGTAGGTCTTGGATTTTTTTGAACACAGACACAGTAAATAATTAAAGATGCGATCTTTTTAATCACTGTTCCCTTATGCTTCAGATCTGTTGCCCACAGTTGGTCAGAGTTCCTGATTCAACACAGCATTTAACTTAAGTGGAAGTACAACAAATTACATCAAAGAAATCAAAGTGGACTTGCTAGTTATTATTGGTGGCCATAGCACATCATAAACTTAAATGTGGTATGATTCAGTTTATCAAAACTGGATTCCGTGATTGTTCAATATTTTTGGGTTCCAGTTTCGTGCCTTCAGATGGACTTCTCTTGTTCTCGTTGACAAAATTCTGAAAGGGGATAATCCGGAAAAGTAAGCATTAAAACATTTGGAAATATTATTCCAATACGTAAAATGTGGAATGCTGGAAATGTTCATAGCTAAAATAATGCTAAAAATATATTGTATTATATCATTGATTTACTAAAACACAATATTTGTTTGTGATGTCAAACCCATGGTTTATCCAGTACATTTCAGTCCATACTAACCTGTCACACCATCATATGAAAACTGTGGCTCTTTGCTGATCCCGAGACATTCAGCTTGCTTCCAGAACACATCCATGTCAGACTCTGACGGCCTCTGTTTTCTCACTGCAATATAACAAATAAAACCCAGACACCGTCTTTATCAAGACCAGACTCCTTTGTGAGTGATCTGAGCTCAAATGGGCATTATAATTTATATTATTTGAACTGAAACTCCATTCGCTGTTACAAGTAAATCTTGAAAAACTAATATCTTATATTGACACATTCTTATTTCCTCCCATTTTAAAATTATTTTATTTTATAATGGTAGTTGTTGGTTGTTTCTTGAAACCATTTTATTGTGTTTAAATTAAAAAAAAAAATCTATTTCTTCTTTATCTCTTTATTAGATTTGTTCTTTGTATTTTATTTTAGATTATTTTTTTATTATTTATTTATTCTTAATGTAAAAGCATTTTGGTATTTTATATAATAATAATAATAATAATAATAATAATAATAATAATAATAATAATAATAATAATAATAATAATAATAATAATAATGTGGGCTTGCAGCAGCCTCTAGTCGTCTTGTCAGCTGTATAACAAAATCTACAACACGATCAAAATCATAAAACGATTTCAAATTGATTCTTGAGATCCAGTCTTGCATTTTTTGAAAACCTGGACCATCAAAAAGATGCTGAATAGAGCTGTTAATTGTTGCTTAATTTAAATAACATCTGGCCAGCGAGTAACAGTTAGAACACTTTGAGAAAAACGAAAAGGACTTACCAAAGAGGTAAATAGACCTGATGGTTGTATTATTGACTTCACTCTCAAAAGTCAAGGTAAGACAGTCAACGCAAGATGGTACGAAACTGGCAACTGAAATCACCCCTTTTTCTGCAAACAAAACAATATCAACCTGCTAAGCAGCAGATATTCCACCTCAAATAAGATTGTATTTTAGTGACAAATGTGACTTGTGTTCAGATTTGGAGACTTCAGTCAAATGAAAAAACAAGGAACTGCATTTATTCAGAGAAGAGAATGATGGAAAGCAACAGAATATAAATAAAAAGGAAAAGAAAATTACTGGAACTAGTCATGCATGTATTATAAAAGAGCACTTATTAACAATAAATTAAACATTCAGCAGGTGTTTTTGACTTACCAGTAACATTAATCCTGCTGTCTTTCATAGTGCTATTAACGATTGGAAATTCACATACTCCATTTCTGAGAGGAAAAACACAAAAGGCACAACAGTGATCATTATAGCAACATATTTTTCAATAAATTGATATTATATGTATTTTTATTCTTTATCCTTAGAAGTGATTGTATTTAAATGACTATGTAAGTGCAAAAATAAAGAATCTTGCATCTTGATAAAGATACAATGTAATGAAGATTTAACACATTGAGATGTAACACAGAGATGTGCTTACAGCATGTTGCCTTGGCTGAGAGTGTAAGTGTCTTCAAATGGAGTTGGAGTAAACTCTATCCATGAGCTGTTCAGTGTTTTTAAAATGTTTGTGACCAATAGGTTATCAGCGACTCCTTCAACAAAGATCCACTTCTTCAAAACCTAAAAAAGGAAAGATGGAAACATCAAAAATGAAAATCTTTGTATCTTTGTCAGATTGCCATCTTTGTTAGGTCTTTCCTTATTATTACTGGTTTAACATTTAACGCCATTCTTATCCTTAAAAACAATGCTTACAATTTTTAACTACTTTCTTGCATTTTTTGAATGAAGAAAATAAAGGTAAATGACTTCTAATTTATTTTTAGAATGAAAAATAATAGTAATTATTAGCTTGTAAACTGGAAAAGATTTAAAAAAATTGTCCTTTAAGGCCCTTAAACAAAAGTCCATTCAAAAGTTATGAGATGAAAACGCTGTAAAATATTTTAGGGAAATATCTTTACATGTACAGCACTTAATGACAGAAAATGAAGATTTTCTTTTTCAGAAAACAGAATTTTACTGCATCATGAAAATATAGTAAAATGTGGTATGAAAATTTACACCAATTGGTTACAGTGTAGATTTACATAGAAAGCTATAGTATGTTAGTGTGTTGCAGTAAAATACTGGGAGGATTTAGCTGTAAATGTACAGCAAGTGGATACAGTGTAGATTCACAGATTTTCTCTTTTAAAAAGTACAGAATATTACTGTTTTAATAAAATTAAGTAAAATAGTGTAAAGAAATAAATGTACACTATTTGTACACACTCTGTAAGCAACTTCTATGAATAATCATAGAACTGTAAAACTGTAATGTCGCTGAACGCTAAACTGTAACTTACTGAAGTGTAGTTGTTCTCCAGCACCAGTGGCTTAATCAGCTCCTCACAGCTTGCCTCAGCAGCTTGACCAACAGTCAGAAAACTGACAAAAGCCAGAACGAAAGCAATCAGGACAGCCATGGCCGAAAGATTCTCCAGTTAATCTTCATACAGACTCCGGAACATCACTCTGATTTATACAGCGCTGTCCTCCTGCTCTGAAACCATGTACATGCTGTCCACGGTGATGCAACAGCAACAAAAGTTGGAACTGCCAGTAAATGTTTGCTGGGATTATGGGAATTTTTGGGGAGATTTGTAAATTCCTAGATGACATAAGATGATCTGCCTTGCATCCAACATCATCTCTACATATGCTGATTTGGTGAGTGGTTCTTTATGCTCACCATCTAATTTTAATTTAAATTATAGCACCACAAAAGTGAAGGTTTTAGTCAATGCTCTGGACACAACTCATCAAGCTACTTTTACAGGGTCTTAAACTCTTTCCTAAAAGACCAATTTCCCCTTTGTCAGATTAATGCGCTATAAAACTTCGACCAGCTTGCATTTAATTGTTACTGCCATGTTAACGTAGTTGTTTTTAACATATTTGTGACCAGTAACATCTTCAGTAAAATCTTCACTGACCACTAATGTGTACCCGACAAAAATAAATAAAAAGCTACAAAAAATGTTGTTATTAATTACACTTGATATGTACAGACATACACATATTGCTACACTTTAGAAAAAGAAACACACTTGGATTGACATAAACAGTAAATCATTAGCTTTGATCAAATATTAATGACTGTTTGCTCTGCTGGAGTTCATTTAGGGTCAGTATTGACCTAATTTATAAAAAAAAACAAAAAAAAAAACCTTGACCGGATCTGGTGGTTTTCCCAAGTTTTTTAATCTCCTCAAACTTCTAGCATTTCACTTTAAACATTTAAGCATTTAGTTTTATTTACTAGTATGTTCATTCTGTAGGTTAAGACCACTTATCAATGTATACTACCAATCAAAAGTTTGGACACACCTTCCCATTCAATGTTTTATTCTTTATTTTCATGACTATTTACACTGTAGATTCTCACTGAAGGCACTATGAATGAACACATATGGAATTATGTAGTAAACAAAAATGAGAAATAACCCAAAAGATGTTTTATATCTTAGATTCTTGAAAATAACCACCCTTTGCTTTGATCACTGCTTTGCACACTCTTGGCATTCTCTCGATGAGCTTCATGAGGTAGTCACCTGAAATGGTTTTCCAACAGTCTTGAAGGAGTTCCCAGAGATGCTGAGCACTTGTTGGCCCTTTTGCCTTCACTCTGCAGTCCATCTCATCCCAGACCATCTCGATTGGGTTTAGTCAGGTGACCGTGGAGGCCAGGCCATGTGGCGCAGCACTCCATCACTCTCCTTCTTGGTCAAATAGCCCTTACACAGTTCATTCATAGTTTTGATGCCTTTAGTGAGAATCTACAATGTAAATAGTAATGAAAATAAAGAAAAAAAATTGAATGGGAAGGTGTGTGCAAACTTTTGACTGGTAGTGTATCCTCACATACAGATTTACACAAATAAGTCCAGAAGCTGTGACAATCTTCATATTTCCGTATCTTTTTAACTTGCATTTCTTGTAAATGTATAAACTGATTGCACAGTCAAAGAAAGAGTGGTTCCGTATACGTTTTACAGTGTTGCATGTGACTAATAAAGAATCTTGAATCTTTAAAATCAGATTTCCTCTAATTCTGTTCATTAAAACTGTTTCATGTACAATCTTTTCAGGCATTAACGTTGATCTGATTCAAAGATATTTCACGGCAAGTCAAGCGTTAAAATAACGGAATTCTGGAAATATGCTTTTTTCAGGTACTCATGAGCAAGGTACCGTCTCCAAGCACTGCTCCCTGGACGCTGCCAAAAAGCTACTCGCTGCTCCTTCACGGATGGGTCAAATGCAGAGGTCACATTTGACCTCGTGTAGTGTGTTGTGACCACAATGACAAATAATCACTCACTTTAATTCACTAGTGAGATAAAGGCGCGTAAGAGCAGGATAAGTGTAAATAAATGTCTGGCGTTGTTTTGTCTCGCTCTGTTGAGACAGGGACAGAACCAGTTGGCTGGAGGTTTGTCTCTGTGTCTGATCTGGTCCACTGTTTCCTGGCCTTTCCTCTCTTGCAACTCCCGCTGACCAATAGCAAATGTTAGAGAGATGTCGCCAGGGTGATAAGGGGAGGGGTGTGGGCAGTCTAGCCAATCGGTGGCCAGCGGTCGAGGATATCCCTCCTCGGGGGCGGAGCCTGGGTGAGCAAATTTCCAGTAGGAGCGGCCTTTGAAGATGTAGACGGAACCTGAGAAAGATAACAGATGGAGCAATTTGCACATTTACACGATTTTGACACAATTTTCACGCCTTGTTTATTCTAATTAACTTTCCATTTTTCACTTGTATTATTAAGATATATCTTTTAAGTTCTGTTATGGTGTCAGGATTTTCTTGCTCGGTACCGATCCACAACCAGCTGCGAAAACTTGAAACTTAAGTTACCTGGCCCCTCAAAATGTGTATTATGTGTAACTTTTTACTGGAACTCTATTTGTGTATAACTTTGCCTTTGTCTTCGTCTCCTGACTTCATCTTCTGACTTCTGACAGTTTGAGTCTACATTTTGAGTTTGAGTTTGAGCACCCCATTCAAACTGCCTCAACTTACCGTCACTCTCTGTAGTAATTCCATTAACGCCTTCATTGATAAGCTCCTTCCAGACCTCGCTTTCTTCTTCTCCTCCTCCTTTAGACTCCTCTCCTCCGTCTCTCCGAGGCCCCCACACCACACCCTCTTTAGAGTCCCAGTGCAGACCCTGAGGGGTCTCATCCGAAGCCCTGGGGACCAGCGAGGAGAGGGGCTGGGGAAAGCCCTCCTGAAGAGACAGGTCCTGAAAGAGCCAAAACTGGGAGCCTGGAAAAGAATAAAGAGCTTCCTTAAATGTACACTCTAACCAACTGCTGCAAATCTACAGTTATTTCCCCTATACATTTTTACAGCTATTGGTTACAGTGGTACAGATTTTCTCTGAAAAATTATAGTAAAAACCTACACTGACAATTGCTGTAAATTCTCGTTTTTTCCCTATACTATTGTACTGTATTTTCATAACAGTAAAATACTGTACCTTTTTGAAAAAGAAAAGTAAATCAAGACTGTAAATCTACACTTTAACCATGTATTACATGTATTACATGTAAATGTAGTTATTTTCCTATAATATTTTCCTGCATTTTCATAACATAGTAAAATACTGATCTTTTTAAAAGGTCATCTACATTTTATCCAATTCCTGAAAGTGTACAGTTATTTTCCTATAATGTTTTACTGTATTTTCATAACCCAGTAATATATTGTTGTTTTAAAAATGTAAACCTACCGCCAACTTGTCTTTTCATTAGGGCTGGGTATCGTTGCTGATTTCCTGAATCGATTTGATTCTGATTCACAAGGTCATGATCCGATTCAATTCTTGATTTGATTTGATATCGATTTATTTAGAGATTTCTTTGCGTCAATACTAGTTTTGCTTGGTTATAAAATTAGGCCAGACGGTGATTTGAGCGGAGCAGCTTCAGCCATGGCTCTATTTGGTTTCGGTTTCGCCGGTCTCACGTTTTTATAGCTCTCCTTGCACGGTTGCGAGAAGTAGTGCATAGCCGCAGGAAAAGATCAATCTGCGAATTTTTGAATCGATATCGTATTTTTCGAATGAGAATCGATATTGATCGGTGAATCGATTTTTTGAACCCAGCCCTACTTTTCATGTTGTTTCTTTAATTCACTTTGAATGAGCTTTTGTGTAAGGATTTTATTTTGGTGTACTCTCCGGGAGCTTAAATATAGGAAGTGCACTAGTTTATATTTGAATTTAAGTGAATGTGAACACAGCACAGCACATGATTCCTGCATTTGACCCAGCCGTGAGGAAGCATTTGACGCCAACTCCCTAATCGCTACGCTACCAACTGCCAACTTGTATTGAGTGACAATAAATTTGATTTGGTGTGATTTGATCAATCAGATTATTTAGAGGATGCTGAGGTTCTGACAGACATACCGCTGATGAAGATGATGGCGTGATCTGTGTGCCTCTCCAGAACAGCTCGTAACGGGGGCAAAGAAGGGGGAAGAGAGCCCCAAAGTCCCTGAACAGATACGGCTCTTCCCGACACGAGACCTCCTCTGTTCACCCTCCACATACTTAGGCCTGAAAAAGAGAGGGAGGTGACTAAAATATAAAAAGATAGCGACTCGTTCAAAAATATGGGGGCCGATAAGCAAACGTGAAGCACAAAATGCATGCAGTAAAATGTGCGTTATGTTCTTACCCAGAAGCCAATCTTACATAAGGAAACATGAATCTTTGTGAAAACTGTGTTAGTGGGTTTTAAAGACCAATTTCTTCTTAAGAACGGTTGGTGAATGAGGCCCAAGGTTCTAAACATTCCCTTATGCCAAAGGAAAAATTGATTCTCCTTTTAAATATCTGAAAATTTAATTTCTATATTATCAATAAAAAAGGACGCGAAACGCTAATTTATTCCATTCCAAGAACGATTTTTTTGTCATAAACTACCATTTACACCGCAATAACAAAGGCATTAACATGTATTTTGCACCTAAGTCACATTTTGTGCTTGCTGTGATAAAATAAATGCTTCCAAAATGAGAAAAACTAATCCAAACAGCATCCAGCATGTGTCCCAACACTTGTTCAGACACTTTCATATTGTATGTAAGTCCATCATCAGCCGAATCCACTCACATTTCTTAGCAAGGCGGCTGAACGTCTCCTAGCATTAGAACTATTTTTGAAGCCATGTACCTTTGAAGAAGAAAGTCTCTCCTCGAATTTTCGCCACTGCATCAAAGCTGGTGTTACATCGATCCACAGAATTACTTTATTCAGAAAGACAAAAATTTTTTTTAAGATAACTTCTCATCTCATAAAAACGTCTCATCTCTTTAAAAAAGTTTTTTGGACGCGTCTTCATCTTACCTGTCCAGGTGACTGTGTGTGTGCCTGTGCAGGTGTGTGATTCTGTTATTGTCATCGTGTCGTCGTTTCATTTGAGTGTCTTGTTCTAGAGGAGGGCTGTCTGTCTGAAGATGGTGACTTCTCTTTCCTATATATAAATATATATATATATACACACAGGAGAACACATTGTTCTTCTCTAGCATAGCAGCATAGCATCTGTGAGAGCAGCGCAACGCCGTCTCTTTTGCTGAGAGCTCTTGAGTGGTTTTTTGACTTAATTGTGAGAGCAGCGCAACGGCGTCTCATTTGCTGAGAGCTCTTGAGTTGTCTTTGTACGCGGCACGTACCAAAAAAGAGTCTTGAGTCTTGAGTTGTCTTTTGTCGTCTTTTCTTTACTACAATTCAAAGTTTTACAAGCAAGAGATGAAACCGTAAGACTACAAAGATACTTTCCGTGGCGTTACGTGACGGTCAAAAAACTGTAACACTCCTGAGCTATCAGCTCTATCACATTCAATGTGAAACTAGTTCTTTTACATTCTTACATCCTATATATACCTCAGATTACGACATGTAAGGCAGGTATTACTTCTACTGTGACATACTAGTACATTTAACGTGTCACGGTAATATAATTCTATTGCGTAACACTGTACATGGAAAGTTATGGAAGGTTCCAGAAATATTTCTCTACCTTTATTGCAAACAGCTACAAACATTAAATCTAAATCTAAATCTAAATTTGCTTTAATGGTTGGTGCTAAGAAAAAAAATTAAATATAGATGGTACTAAAACACAGTAAGTAACTGTAAATAAACATTTATCCATATTAATGCCACGTATGTTACTGTAATAATCTTTTAACTTTTTAAAATCTGTCATACCACCAACCACCACAGCATGATCCTTGATTCTGGAACTTGACTCTGATTCCGATTCCAGATTATGTGCTAAAGAGGGGTACCATATAGAGCGGTGATGTGCTCTCGGTCTGGACGTCCCAGGCTGAAGTGGAGTGGGTCCCCCATTGGCCCCTGGTAATACGGCCTCATCACTGAGCGACGTGCAGACGAGTGAGACAGTCCCAGCGCGTGGCCGAGCTCATGCACCAGCACCGTAAACAAATCCGTACCTTCAGAGGCTGACGGGGGAGAAGAAAACATTTTTGGTTTGCCTAAATTTATTTCAAATTCTAATTTATTTGTATTTTGCTTTACATATAACCGGCCAAGCCCAAGCCCATAACGAGCAAGCATAAGATGAGAGTAATAAGGCGTGATCAAGAAGAAACCTTAAGTGTCAGAAGTGAACAAGTAGTTCAGTTAGCAATTAGTTCAATATTTAAATTAAAATTGAGTTTTAAAAGTTTAAATTCAAATATTTTTTGTGGCTGATTAAGGGTAAGACAATAATAAAAATTATTTTTAATGATTAAGTATTGAATGTTAAGTATATGTTTTTAGAATTATTATTCATCACATATATATGTATACATTAAAAACAATTGAAAAAAATGTTTTTTTCTTAAGACTGCATGTGTGTATATACAGAAAAAAAATAAGAGACCACATCACTTTATTTCTGATTCATTTGTTTTACAGTTTGTGGCTGTGTGTCTGTGTAAAATATACAATGTTTGTTTATAACTTTACCATGCTTATTCAAAATTATCCTATCTATTATCTTATTATCTTATGGAGTAAATTATCTCAGTCTAACCTGGAAGTTGCAAACTACACACATATTATTTTTCAATTATGTCATTAAAAGAATATGGTCCACAAGTCCACGGTGTCCTCATTAGCTGAAGTCTGTTTCCTCTAATTGTCATGGCCCCCCTGGACTTTAGCCTTACCAGCCCCTGGACTTTTGTTAAGTTTTGTTTCATGTGTTCTGGTCTGTCTCGTGCTCCCTGTCAGTCAAAGTCTTTGTCCCACCTACCCTTTGTGTCCCATTGGTTGATCATTGTGTATTAGTTCTTTCACCTGGTTCTTGTTTGTTTCAGTCCAGCCCCCTGTTTTGATTGGTTTTCACTTCATTGGTTTACTCTGATTATTTTCGGATTGCTTTTTGATTGGTTTACTTTGTTTCATTGATCCAGCCCCTTGTTTCTGTTTCAGGATTTAAGCTCAATTTTCCCAGTGTTTCTTGTTGGTCCACCCTCACACTACCCTCCCTGTGTTGCGTGCTACATGTGGTTTGGAATAGTGATGGGCACGGCAGTTCTTTTAGATGTACTGAATCACTAGAATCAGTTCACTAAAAAGATTTGTTCAAAAGAGTCATTCACCAAATCACCAAATCATTCAGTGCTTGGTGGGAGCCTGCGACTCCGACTTCCTGAACCCCTCACTCTCTCTCTCTCTCTCTCTCTGCCCGCCCGCCAGTCCAGCGCTGCTGACAGCTCAACTGAACTGAGAAACGAACGAATCACTTGAAGTGATTCGGTTCAGTATATTCCCTTAAAAGATTCGTTCTTTTGAACGAATCGTTCGCAAATGACACAACACTAGTTTTGAAGATTTCAGTGTTTTGTTTTGTTTGTGGCCCTCGTGCCGGTTTATGTTTGACGTTTGCTGAATAAATGGCTTGCACTCTGACCTCGCCTCATGTCATGACACTAATCAGCAAATTGAATCAGGTGTATAGGTGTTGGAATATAACGCATGTGAAATCTGCTATAGAAAGAGAACTGCTGTTATATTTTAAAATAAGGACTGCTTTCTTATTTTTCACAGACATACAACTGCAATAGCTCATAAAAGAATAGAAACCTGAAGATTTTACACTCACAGACACATCTTGCAAAGACTGTGACCAGAAAAAAGTGATGTGGTCTCTTTTTTTTTTTTTCTGGAGCTGTATATAATGAATATTAATTTATTTGTATTCATTTTCGTTCCCACAAAAACTTGCCTGAATTATTATATATTAATTCTTTACAAATGTTTTAAGGTAATTTGGTTTTAAAGAAGAATCTATTGTTTAGGATCTTTCACACTCCAAAAATATTTTCATTTTTTTCTTTTCATCTTTAAAAAAATATGCATATGCACTCCCCTACAAAAATTACACAATTTAAGAATGTTCTACTCTAATCTAAAATTTTTCAATTAAATTATATTTTAAAAATCTCATATTTTTAATATCAATATATATCACAAAAAAACTTTATTTTTCCTCTGCCATTATGCAGCCTTAATCTGAACATCTCACCTGGCTGCCTGAATACCCACTCTTCCTCAGCGTCCAGATGAACTCCGCCAGCCCTGTTGGGGTCAGAGGGGAAGAAAGCGTGGCCTACAGCTCCGCCCACACCATCAAACGGGTATCCGTCACCATGGGAACCATGTAGGAAGTCGATCTGGAGATCCGCCGCTTCTGGTCCTCCAACCTTTTGCAATTTTGCAAAGACTGTGAGCTTTAAAGTCATGTAAACATATGATAACTCCAGAAAAACTTTGCTGACCTCGTGGAACTCAAGAGGTGTTGGCTCGGCCCACACCCTGAGGGCGTAGAAGACCAGCGAGCGAACCATCTCACGAGAAAGAGATGAAGAACTGGGGTATGATCTCAGTCTGGGAATGATGGAGAAAAACAAACAAAAACTCCAGGGGTTCCTTTATTAGGACCTTACAACAGAAGGTCATACTGAAGTTTCTTAAACAGTTATTTGACAGTTTGCCTACAGAAAAAGGCTCACCATGCGTAAGAGAAAGAAATAAAAAGTAGACTTTTAAGACTTTTGTAAGTTCAAATAGAAGACAACAGTGCAGTGTCATTCAAACCTCCAGTTAATGTTTCTCCGAGCCCAGGATTTTGCTGCTCTTTTCATCCTTTGTCCGTGGTCCTCGCTGTCTGGAGCCGTTGCTGCGCTGTTCTGACTGCCTTCATCATCTGGGAGAGAACAGCGAGGGGTCTGCATCAGCCTCAGAGTCTCCTCATCTGAGAGAGAGAGAGAGAGAGAGAGAGAGAGAAAGACAGAGATGAGAGGGAGAGTGCAATAAATGAAGAAAAAAGTGGCAAAACTAGTAACAAAAATACAAATCTAAATTCTAATTAATTGACTACAAAAGTTAGGGAAATTATGCAGAGAATCCAAAATCTGATTAACCCCAAAATTGGAGAAACTAGATACAGAAACAAAAAATCTAAAACCTAACTGATTAACTAGAGAGAGCGATTAAGTGAAAATGGCCAAATTGGCAGAAAAAACTAAATCTAAAACTAGAGACAGAGCCTAAACCTAGCTGAATTGCTAAAAATGGGAAAAAAAATTACTACAGTCTACATTAAAATGAGAAAATTAGGTGGAGAAACAAAAATCTAAAACTTTGTGAAGTTGCTTAAATGCTTGCTCTTGAAATTTGTTTATGAAACATACCTTAAAGGTGTATATTAAAGTAGTAGTTTGTGTTGTCTCTCACCTACAGCTCCTGTGTCATCCAAACCAGCAAACCTCTGCATGGCTTTTACTGCCTGTGTGACGGCTGACCAGGTCTGCAGCTGACCAGTAGAGGGGTCGGGCGGAGGCAGGTAGCCATATTTTGTCAGCCAATCCTATGAAAATAACATAGATTATTTAAATGCCATGTAAAACAACTAATCTCTGACTATAGAGTGTCGTCAGGGATGATTGTTCTGACCTGTAAATTACCCCTAATTTACAGACAAATAGCAGTCTAATATGGAGCGCTGAGTCTGGAATGTGTTCAAGATTCACTATTCTCTAGTTACATATACTGTCACACTCTAATTGTCTAAGTTAACGTATTCTGCATAACTCACTAGTTACCCTGTTCTTGAATGTTTGTTGCATCGTTTGTATTAATTTTTCCATTTTCCAATTTTTCCTTTTTCCATTTTCTGTTTGTGTAAAAGTCAAAATTGTGTCTAAAACTCAACTCGCTTCTCTTGATACAAATAAGATCATTTAGAATAGAATACATAACAAAGAATCTCAATCTCACCACCAGTTTTGCGCTCTCATCTTCAGTGGGTGTGGCCGAGGGTGGCCCCTCTGGGTTAGTGGGCGGGGAGAGGGAGACCGCTGCTATGGAGACTGTTCCCTGGTGCCCACAGAGGCTGAGGCTGAGAGCTAAGACTGTCCACACCACTTTCATGATGAAGACTTCAGTGTCCAACTAAGCGTCATCTTGGAAAATGTCTAAACATTAATAAACACTGATTCTTCCAAAGCCGTAAGGAGGCTGTTAGGTGTTCATCTCATCTGAATTTGTGATGCTGGGGATGAAGAGCGGAAGAGATTTTACTGCAGCAACAAGACAATCGATGATTCCAAGAGATACGGTGAACATCGATTATTGAATTTGGACTAGACGATGCTCCAACAGCCATTCTGCTGAAAGGGCAGGAACGAATTCACCAATTTAGGGACAAGGGGACGATTAGGAGGCCATATTTGAAAGGATAATCGTGGATTTTGCATGAGATCTGAATTCCACCTCTGCTCTTTCAGGGATCTTTTAAGAACTCAGAGAGTCCAGAGGCCTCATTTATAGCATGTGCATGAGCAAAAGGGGGTGTGACACAAGCTTTCTATGCAAAATTCACAATCTTTAGAAACAAAATGTGCAAACTCTGCCCCAAGTGCAGAAACATGTTGGACAAAAGTGATGAAACAGGGACAACTGGGGAATTAATAGTGTTTGTGTGCATGATCTTTTAAAAATAATGATTATGAGCTTTTGTGTGTGTATTCTAGTGTGAGTCCTCTATATTTTTTATGTAAACGAGGACCCAGACATTGCATTTACTTCTTATCAGAAGGGAATTACCGATTTTACAGCACTGGGGCTTGGAATCCACCTGGACCACTGGATAGTGTCTCCTGTTTAACCAGTCAACACCTACAACTGCAGCGTTTAGTTGATCTCCCATCCAAGTACTGTCCAGGACCAAACCTAGTCTGAACTGCAGGTGTTTATTGTTGCTGACATAATTTGCAGACAAACTCACATGCATAAAATTTAGCTGGCAAATTATTTCAATTGCTTTTCCAATAACAAATCTTCAAATTATTGGCGTAATTATCATTGAAAGCACGTAGAACATTAGCAAACGGCACATGGGTCTTATTTTCAAAGCACAACCACACATAAAGAGGCTTTTAAATAAATGACTCGAACACTTCCGGTAAGTTTGCTTGTAAAGATGAATAAGTGGGCAGTCGACGGGCAGAATCAAAGAGAAACAGGGATCTGCATAATTGAAAAAGAGAAGGAGAGAGGATGAAAGGGCGGGAGATGAGAAGGACACCCGGGCGGCTTGTGGGATGCAAGAATTTAATTAAATTAGGAGGTGTCATTTCATTAAAAACGAGGGGGAGGGAGTGGGACGTAAGGATCGGGGAGAAAGGGAAAGAGGGGGAAATGGGACAAGGGTTGAGTTATGGAGTAATGGAATTAAAGTAACCGAGAACCGAACGTAAAGAAGTTTAACAGAAGTCCTTTGACAGAACAACATTTCTTTTCTATTTTACAATCAGCAGATAACAATATGAAATTCTGCAGTTACATTTAAACAGATTTACTTTAGAAAGCGTTTCTGTCTATCCTTTCATCTTCCTCACGTCTCCATATATGATGCCTCCTAAACTTTCTGAAAATTCCTTATTTCAAATGTTGTGCGTTGCATGAAAGAGAGAACTATGGGAAGTAAAGAATTAGACTGAAATTTTCATTTTTCTTTCTATTTTGCAGTCAAGAAGTTGAATTATTTTATAAAACTACGGAGGAGGGAGTCATTTTACCACTTGAAAAATATACACAAAGAAAGAAAAATATGATAATGACATGGTCTTTACGACAATTCAATATAAGAATTAAAACAAAACAATCACCATTTATTAAACCGAAGACGTCAGATATTATATGATTCTTCTTTACTGCTAATTGCTTTACTATTAATTCTAAATCGTTTTGGAGATCACTTGAACACCAGAAACACGATTTAGAAAAGGAAATAAAGAAGTTAAAATATTTATGAAAGGTCAGATCCTACCTTGTTTATTCCGTAAGAACTTCTGCTTCTTTTTGCTTTCCCTCCTTCTTTTGCTCTTCCCTTCTCTCTCTCCGAACAGATGTGTCCCTCTCATCTCCTGTCCTCCCCACTACGCCCCCCTGCTAACACAATAGTCTTCTTAAATGTTCCCAACATATCCCCCCCCCACCCCCAGTCCAGAGCCCTGGGTCACTCTGTGTGTTCGTGTGTGTCCTGGAAGATGGCAATATAAACCCCTGGTTCAGGGCAGTAAGGAGATTTAAAGCCCTTACTTACATATCTACTCTCTCTCACCCTCTCTCCTCTCTGAGAAAACATCTGCTTCGGCGCACGTCGAGGTCTGATACTGAACGTGTATTAAAAGACAAGCGTTTTGACAGTAAATAGCACATAACGCAAAGCAGAGATTTGACGTTAAATGCAATTCAGCAAAACAAAATGTTAATGCAAAACGAAATCTAAATAATAAAGAAGATCTGTCTTAATGTGACACTAAAGTCTCTTGTGGGATTACTGTGTGGAGAGAGAGAAAATGTGAGCACACCGATGTGTTTGCGTGATGTGATGGCTGGTTACTTTTTGAACCAAATCCTCTTAACGAAAGGATTAAAAAAAATTAAAGACCCAGATTTAAACAGATCGGCTTCTAAAGGCATTGTAATGGTTGGAAATCTCTTGCCAGTGAGACTCTTTCCAGACTCTTTTAACCCACTTTTGCTGGATCGTCACGCATTAAAAAGTTTCCTATGAATCGTAACAAGTGAAATCAGAAGATGATGATGAAGGGAATGACTGAAATTTCACAAATCTAGGAACAAGTGGGAAGAGATATAGACATTTATGTATGCTGGAGTCTAAAATGCTGTCTTGCAAGAGAGTGGGATTATCGCAGAGAGAACTGGAAAATCAGAAGGAAAAAGAGAGAGAGAGAGAGGAATTCCAGATGTGCTGTCAGTTTCTATAGCAGGGCAGAGTTGTGTGTGTCCCAGGAGTAAAACGGCTTCATCAGAAAAACACACTAAGGACAGCCGGGGTGGGCACTGATCGTTTATCAAGCCATCTGACCTCCATATCTGGCAAACGTCTTTAAGTAAAAACCTGTCATGAGGGCCACTTAATCATATTTATCAGGAAAGAATGTCAGTGACTAGAGCCTAGAGGGGCACGAAACGCAAGGATAGTAACATATTCCGTACCATACGTCAAATTTTAATCAAAGTCTTGTCTTACTTGTGTATTTGAGGATTTTTCCTTATTGTGGTTCTGGTCTCCTTGTGGTTCTGGAAACCACAATAAAGCAGGCAATAATATTTTATTCATGGCACAATATTCTATGATTCAAAAACATGATTTAACATGTTTTGGGTGTGAAAAGTTGCTTCCCCTACACTGCTGACTTGTGTATCCCCCATGGTTGGGTCGATGTTTATCGTTTGTTTAATCATAGCAAACACAAAAGATGATGTATATATTAAGTATATTTTAATGAATTCATTATCATGGTTAAAATGGTGCAAAAAATACTTTCAGATAAGAGGGATATACTGTGAGGCCATCACTTAGTGGACACTGAACTGACTCTATTGTTGCATCCTTGCTCTTAATCCTCTGCAGTCCACACCAAGTCCAAAGGATGTTCCAGAGTTGTGGTCAGGATGAGCTTTACTCTAACTGCGGGGATTCATGCCTTTTTAACATTGAACTGTGCATTCTAATAAACCACAACATAGAAGAAGGACCAAGCAACAGGAGTTTGTTGTCTGTATGGAAAATGAGGACAGAGAGAGAGTGAGTAAAAGCCGGAGACTCCATTGTTGCTTGTGTTGTCCTGGTGATGAGTCTGACCCACATAAATGTGTGTGAAAAGGACAAGTCAAGGGTCATTGCTGGCTAGAGGGGCGGAAGGGTCGTGTGCACTGTATTTTAAGATGGTCAGGAATAGCAGGATGCTGGGGTGTGAATGGAGTTGTGTGTTGGAGACACGTAATGATGGAAAGCCACAGAGAATCGAGTGAACTCTTGTCTCCCTAACAACTGAGATCCCTCTTTGAGGAACTCTACAGACATATAGATGGCCATTGTGAGCCCTGCATGAGGCCCATGCGTTCAAGACTATATGACAGTGAGGACATGATGCACTGGCCATTAATTAGAGGCAGTCTTGCCAGAGACCGCTGTCAAAAACTTGAGCATTTGGTAGTGCCTATGAACAACTGAAGTCGCTTGAAATCGAATATTTCAGTGTCAATTTTGTTAGTAAGTTATTACTGAGAAATTAAGATGGAAAGAAAACATCCGGTTCTGATAATTAAAGTTCAGTGAACCAGTGTGTAGCCAACAACAACAAAATAATAACTGGAGATTATGTCTGCATATGCAGGTAAAAAAGCATGAATGTTTTATGGATGTTGGTGATCTCTAAAATTTTGCTTTGTTGTTGTTTGTTTTCTTTAATTTATTCTTAACTTTTTGAACACGGATTAAGTAAATGTAACAAGGTCACAGGTCCATTTGTAAATGGATTGGTTCAAAAACCCTGTATTTAAAGACTTTGTTCCCTCAGAAAACACTTCTCAGCTGTTTTCTTTGCAAGAAAATATTAGTTCTGCTCCACTAGGTGGTGCTATACTTTTAATTCTCTCATTATTTTTCTCCAAACACTGTCAGAATATCATTTCCCATTGATGCTTTTCCTCTGAATGACATTATTTAAAACCATTCACTTTATTTAAAAACCATTCATGTACTATTATTTTGGTAATAGGGCAGGTACTGATTCCCATAAATTCTATTACTCCTATCTGATTGCTTTTCTATTTGCTTTTAATGAAAAGCACTTTGGGCTGTATTTTTATGCACAAAAGGTGCTATGTAAATAAAGATTCTTCTTCTTCTTCTTCTTCTGATTTTCTTTTCTGTTTTATACTTAATTACATGTAACAGTAAATCGTTCTGTTTTCTGTCTTTAAACGTAAGTGTCAACATCTCATCCAGGATGCTTTGTTGTAAGACAATCAGTGGTGGAGGAAGTACTGAAGTTCAGTACTTAAGTAAAAGTACAAATATCCTGCAAAATATGTACTCAAGTAAAAGCAGAAGTGCTACATCAACAACCTTACTTAAGTGAAAGTGCTAAGTACTGGGAGGTTGGGATGCCTGCAGTAGGCTAACAATTTTTTCATGCAAGATTTTGAGGAAATTGTGTTCATAAAGTGTAAACATTAACGGCATAAATTGTAGAAATGTAGTGGAGTAGAAAGTACAGATAATTGCCGCAAAATGTAATGGAGTAAAATAAAAAAGTATGCTTTATTATTTTTACTTAAGTAAAGTACAGATACGTAAAAATTTGCTTAAGTACTGTAACGAAGTACAAATACTTTGTTACATTCCACCACGGAAGACTATAAATGCCTTGTTCATAATTAACGCTGCTTTATGACACTTAGCTGCTCACATTTTGTAGTTACATGGACAGTCTCTCAACAGTAACTTGGGTTTTTTGAGGGTCTTGCTCATTGCCACAAAGTTGAAGTGTAACCTTCTCGACTCACCAAAATGCACTGGAGATGCCGGGGATTGAACCCGGGACCTCATACATGCAAAGCATGCGCTCTACCACTGAGCTACATCCCCTTATGCAGGGCAAGAGAGACGCACAAACACACATTCTTTTAAAAATCCCGGAAAATCTTACTCACCAAAGCAAATTCTTAAATTGTGACAGCGTGCTTCGCAAAAAACTTCATTCTCATTCTGATTAACCACAAGTTTCTCATCCACGAAATGCTGTACTGTACATTTGATGAATTCAGATGAGTGCCGCCTAGTGCATTTTTGCTTGTGTAGATCCAAACTAAAAATTAATCTAAAAGTGAACCTGTTCTGCTTCCACTTTATTTTTATTTTCTTATTTTGGAACCATAGACACTTCGCACAATTAAAAAAAAAAGATTCAATTAATTAGTGCCAACAATTAGAAACAAACAAAAAAACCTGCAGACAAGAACCTGAGAATCTTAATTCGGGCTAGAGGTCTTGTGATTGAGCCTGTCTTAATCATTATGAAGCAGCAAAGCACGACTGCCTTCAAGTCAAGCTCTCAGGATTGGATACATTCAATTCTTTGGGGGCAACAGTATCAAAGAATTTTTCAGAACATACGTTTTTCAAAAATACAGCTGTTAATCAACTTGACTAAAACGAATTTGCGGGCGTGGACGTTTTTGCACCCAGCTTAAAATTCAAGTGGTCCGGTGGATCTCCAGCTTCATTTTTTGCCGAACATCCGGGTCTGGAATTACAGAAGCGTAATGCGTTCACTTGATAAAAAATAATTCTGCTCTGTTTTTCCGAATTAAGAGAGTTTTCATGTAAAAAAAAGTTCATGGAAAAAAGTTCTGTTTTTCTGAATTAACGAGATACAGTTTTCATGTTACTTAATGCTGCAAGTATTAAGCCAGCATAGTCCATTCTATTTATTGCACTAAGGTTTTTATGTGAGTATTTTTATTTAAGCTTTAACTATATTTTTGGGTACTATTCTTTATTGTTCTGTCCTTCTGTCTTGTGAACTGTGCAGTCGTGATGTGAGCAATTTCCTCCGGGATGAATAAAGTATTTCCCAGTGTCTCAAACCCAAATCAAAATTAAACTGGATTAATCTAAGGTGTGACATTATTGCTGTGAAATCGAGCTCTAAAGTAGGCGAAATGAGAGCTTTTGAGTGTTTTTGTTTGTTTTTTTTACATAAGAAACTGTATCTAGATTAATTCAGAAAACGAACTTTTATACACCAAACTGTATCTCGTTAATTAGAAAACAGAACTTTTTTTAACATGTAAGCGTATGTCGTTAATTCAGAAAAACAGAACTTTTTTTATACATGAAAACTGTATCTCGTTAATTTGGAAAAACAGAACTTTTTTTTACGCTTCCGTATGGAATAATCCTGTACAAATAGTAAATTTTTATATATATATATATATATATAAGTATATTTTAGTTTGGATCTGACCTAACACAAGCAAAAATGCACTAGGCGGCACTCATCTGAATTCATCAAATGTACAGTACAGCATTTCGTGGATGAGAAACTTGTGGTTAATTAGAATGAGAATGAAGTTTTTTGCGAGGCAAGCATTTACATTACATTTTAGGGCTTGTCTGGAAATATTATAGGCGTCTTTGTGAGTTTAAGCGCTACACCATTTGAGGAGTTTACCTAGTAGACCGTTTGTCGATTGTGAAATTAATGCCTCTTTGAAACTTAATCCAAAAACTAGAAGTCAGGGTCCCGTTCATGCTACACAATGTTCTGCTCCGTCTGAATCGTGGGGATGTAGCTCTCAGTGGTAAGCGCATGCTTTGCATGTATGAGGCCCCGGGTTCAATCCCCGGCATCTCCAGCTCCTTTTGTGGCAGCGAGAAGGTTACAGAACCAGAACTCCCTTGCTCACTTACTGGCACTTTATGGAAATGAGCGAGACTTTTAAAACCTCAAATTACAGCTGGACCATTACAACCACCGGCAGGTCGTGGGTTCGAATCCTACATCCAGCACTACCCTCATTGGTTTCCTGAGTAAGACAGCAACACTCCAGCTGCTCCCACGAGGAGCAATATTAATAATACACAATGTTCACAGTATGAGAAAGGATAATATCCTGTCATATTATTGCAAAAATGCAGTACAGAATAAGAAATTAGAATCAGTGGATTTCTCTAGCCCTATTAATGAGGCCACTTGCAGCGGGGAAAAAGTTATGTTATGTTATGGCGTGAAGTTTTGGTTTTGATGAATTGCAACTGCAGTGAGAGGAGAGACTCTATTTATTTACTCTAGACAGACTGTAGTTCTCCACTGCTGTATATCTAAAACAAGCTAAATGTTAGTCAGACTTCTTTAAGAGATACTGTTTTATTAATAGACTGGATATAGAAATTTTCAAATTGAAACTGTGACTAACCTTATGCGCATTCAGTGTAAAAGTCAATTTCCACTTTTGTAGGTTAATATTGCATCCAAATTGTCTCTCTTTTTACTTCTATTTCTACTTTAAAGTTTATATTTAATACTCCATTTCTAGTTTAAAATATGTATTTCGTATACTATTTATATATTGTTTATTCTGTATGCCCTACTTGGTCTTTGTTCCACCATTTCTTGTTGCACTGTGTCATAATCTCGTCTCTCTGTATATCTTAACCCGCAGTACACTTGAAATGACAATAAGTTTACTTTGACTTTGAGTTTGAAAGAGTTAGTTTTCAGGATGAGGGGGAATCGCCACAACGCCTCTTGCCATTTTAATGGTGGTAGCGGACTTCTGTGTAACTAAAGAGTGTCCCAAGAATCCAAAAGGCACTGGAGATGCCGGGGATTGAACTCAGGGCCTCATGCATGCAAAGCATGCACTCTGTACCCCTGAACCTGGCCCCTCACAGCGCACAGCCAGGTTGACTGACAACTGGCCCTTCGTCTGCGTTCTTGAAAGCACGATACTGGTGCCCAAGGTGCTTGCTTGTCCAGTCTTGAGGAAAGAAAACGGCTTAAGGCAGCTGGACATTTGCTTCTTCATAATGATTAGGGCAGGCTCAATCACAAGACCCCTAGCCTGAATTAAGCCTTGATTCTCAGGTTCTAGTCTGCAGACTGTTTGTTTTTGATTGTTTGCACTAATTAATTCTTTATTTGAAAATAAGCATATTTAAAGTTCAATGATATGCAATAATATTTTAAAATTTAGAACACAAGATAAGAAAAAGAACTATAACATGAATGAGCCAAGAAATGAGAATGTGTGCAATGGATAAATAATCAGCCGTGAAAAGTATTTAATGTTAACAGTATCACGAAACATAATATGACAATGTATATGCATAAAAACGCAGTACAGGGTGGGAGAAACTTATCACAGTCCTTCTTGCCATCTTAATGGTGGTAGTGGGCTTTGTGTGTAATTAAAGGAGAGAATGTTAAAATACAAAGTGCACTGGAGTCTTGAAGTTGAACCCACTAGCTTGAACTCTACCACTTCATGACATCCCCTACACCCGCCTTCGGAGCAGAACTTGTTGTGTCGCCTGAACAGGACCCGCTTTTATTATTAGGGGACCTGACTTCTAGTTGTTGGTGTAATTGGATTCAATATCAGACAGGCATGAATTCCAATCGTCTGCTAGTGTAAACTCCCAAATCGTGTAGTTTAAACTCGCAAAGACGCCCATTATTCCCAGACCAGCCGTCAAATGTAAGGTTCTTAGTTGTTTAATAAATTAGTTTTATATTCAACATCCCCATATTTTTTTGCGTTTTATTTTTTTTCTTCTGAATAACAGGATTTCAATCCAGCCCGGATTGTGCGGTAAAAAAGAAGCAACCCGATTTTCTAGACGTTCGAGGACATAGCCTTACTTTAATCTGGTGACTGACTATGTTGAAGATCCCACCGGATCAGGTTTTTCGCGTTGTTGATTTTTAAACATAGCTTTACAGACCGGAACAGTCGTGGACTTTAAAGCACTACTGTAAATCGCTCTGGATAAAGATGCGTCTGGCCAAATGCTGCAAATGTAAATGTAAAGGACAACTTGAATTCTACTGTTAAAAGATTTAACAGGACACGAAAAACAAACTGGAGATGCCAAGAGTTAGACCCGGGGCCGCCTCATACATGCAAAGCATGCGCTCTACCACTGAGCTACATCCCCTGCCACACGAGTCACATGTGATATTTCACCTTAAAAAGACACGAATGTTCGCTTTAACCCCATATATAGTTATATATGTGCTATCCACTATATATGTGACATTCGGCCTGCCTTAAACAAATCGAAATTAAGGGTTAGGGTTATAGTTCATTACTATCGCCGAAAGAAATCACGCTACATTAGTAGCGTGCTTAACAAAAACTAGCTTTAGCCTGGGATGCGGCTTATACGGCTAGGTATTTCCTATGTAGTGCCCTTGATCTTATTCTGGAGCTCACATTTCGATTCCTGCTGTTACGAATCCAAAAGTCGTTTGGACAACGTGATGTTCTAGACTCTGAGAATAACATACCAGAAAATATGTCTAGTTAAACTAACAGTAGTGTGCTGATAGCGTAAACAACAAGCGATTTTGTTTTCCTCCATTTCAAAAATAATCTCACTTGTTTACTTCACACATGACCAGTTAAATTCTATGATTAGCAGTTATTCAGAAACCCTTCGTTCATGTTACATACCGCATGTGACTAACCGAAATGAGCCCTGAACACAAATGTAAAATAATCTGCTCAAATTAAATATTCTATCTGTTTTATGTTAATTTGAGCACAAATGTCAAAGTACAAGGCTTGAGTTTCAAACCTGCTATGTGAATTCGAATTCGAAGCTTTGAGTCGACTCTCTATACCGAGTTACAAGGGACCAAAGAATCGAATCCTTGGCAATAAGCTCGTTCGAAGGCACCGCAAAGGGAGCGAGTGATAATGAACTGCTTAACTTTCATTTTCCAAACAGCTAAACCCCGCGCTGTCGGAGGCATAAGCCTTAGCTAGCATTTTTGTGTTTAACAGAACGTTTGTTATTTTATTTCCTTCTCTCTATGTGCATCGTGTCAGCCGCTTACACATGCTGCGCGAACGGGAACGGATAAGCTGTAATGTTTTTAGCTGCGATGAAATGGCCGTGTGTTTAATAGCTAGCTAATGTATCAACATAAACCACGGTTATGGATGACATTATTTTGGTCAGCTCCGACAGCGATGAGGATTCCGACATAAAAATCGTTGGGAGCTACAACGACGATAAAAAGGATGCGGTGCCCTTTATCAGAGCTGAACTGCTCGCAGTCACACCTGTAGGTTATTTTTTAAATTAATATTAAATTAATGAATATTTATTTAAACGATTATTATATTGCTATTATTAAACTTGAATGAGTACTTTAATGGTAATGTGTGATATAAATAAGAATATATTGTCTTTAATAATTTGCAACAAATAATATTAGCGCGATATAAATATTGCCGACTTCCTCCATTTAACACGACTCTCTTTTCATTTTGATTACATGTTGCATTCAGCGTACTTTATTTTTTTAAAAAATGCAATCAATAATGTGTAACTAAATTGACTTTGTTTTGCCTATTGTTAATTTGATTATTACACGTTGCGAGACTTCCGCATTGTCTTAGGCTGTGTTCCAAACCGTGCACGACAGTCTGAAACGTGTCAAAACAGTACTCTAATACGTACTATTTTAGCTTTATGTAGTTGGCTAGTAGGCGAATTGTAACGAAGCCTAGAACGTCTTGCATAGAGACGTCACGAGCTTGTAATTATTAATAAAGTTCGTTAGTCGCTAATAGCAAACATGACTAAAGTGTGAATAAAATAAGGACTCCTTTAAAAATAATATTTTAATTCGATTATTATCCTGTGAGGTAATTATATATGCCCAGTTAATTCATCTTTAGCTAGTTCATTATTTAACATTATATGGTTATCTTACTGTATAGCTAAATAGCATAAATGTTAACATTTTTCTATAATGTTTTAAGTTGGTTCTGAAGTGGTTGATTAAACGAGTTTTGTTCACTGAAGTTAATTTGTGTACTTTCAATTAAGAGTCTCACTTTGTGTTGCTTTCAGGTTCTTGTTGATATCACAAAGCATCCGTTTTCAGCTTTGGGACCAACACCCAAAAGAGGACAAAGTCCGACCATAGAAGTTATAGATCTTAGTAATGACAGTCCTTCTTGTAACCGTTCGAAAGGTGATGAAGAGGTGAAAAACACAACTTCAAATCACAAACGGAAGAAAGGAAAAAGTCTGCATTTGGAAAAAGGAGACAGAACTGTATCCAGATCCTCTGCAAAGGCCCTAAATTCTCCATGTACTGAAAGCGTTGAAATTAATACGTTTTGTCTGGATGAGACCGATAACTTTTTGTCTGCTGGTCAGGATAAATGTTATATGGTTCAAGACAAAGCTGTTGAACAACGCTTAGAGGAAACAACTACTCAGAAGTCAGTAGACACTTTTTATCCATCATTTCAGTATCAGTCAAGCTTGGGTGTTGCTGACTTCATAGAGACTGAAAGACCTGAAGTTTCACACTCTTTTGATATTTTGAATGAACATCTGCCATTATTTCAAACGGCAAATACGTTGACAGAGCAGAACACTGTTGACGTTAAAGAACTGCAGAACACTAATGCCTCACAGCCCAAGTTCTCATCCTCAACAGATCATTCCACCAAACATGACATTGACGTTGATGAAAAGTATGACATTTGGAATTCTCCAAAAAGCTGCCTGGACAAATCCCCATCTCTGTTTAGCCTGGACAGCCCTTACTACTGCCCAAGCGAAATAGACATTTTCTTTTCGGATGAATCCGTTATGGTGGATAACAAATTACAGACTCACACAGCCCCCACTATCTCCGAGGAGATCTCTGGTGGTCAACAAGTCGATTTGACCAAAACAGATGTTCTGGAAGCAGCATATCAGCATCAAAAACAGCATAACGCTCCTGAAGCACAACTCTGCCTAAAAACATTAGTTAATTTAGGTGGAGATTCTCCATCTAACAGCTTGCCCTGTGGACAGGAGCAGTCTGTTAGTCCCACATCCACAGAACTCCTTGCCGGTGACTCTCCAGACACAGTTGTAAATTCCCCAGACTTGTTTATTGAAAGTCCACCCAACAGCCCCTTACTACAACCCCTTAGAATCCCACCGTCAGCCCACTTATCTACAGAAACAGTGGCATTAACTAGTGAAGCGTGTTTCAGGGAGTCTTCTGAACACTCTTCCTCCAGTCAGGTGATGAGACGTGACTCCAGTGAGGGGAATGAGAGGCCGGATATCTCAGAACCCCACACACAAGACCAGAATTATATTTCTGTGATGCAGTATAAAAAGCTGAAGCACTTGTTTGGGGGAGGAGTTTCCCATGATATGGTAAATATGAATATTTTTCGTTATTAAAGTCATCAATAATAGTCAAGTAAGACTTGAGAAGTGTTTGAGAGACTTGACCAGCCCAGCTGTGCCTTTTGTCTTAAATTAATGATTTATTGTTGATGTTGCCCTGTTGGATTTTGTCATTTTTTAAAATTTAAACCAAAAGTAAAACCCCAGATGGCATGGTGGCACAGTGGTTAGCGCTGTTGCCTCACAGCGAGAAGGTCCTGGCTTTGAGCCCCGGGGCGGCCGTAGGGCCTTTCTGCTATCCCCATGTTCCATATTTGTTTCCAAAACCAACGTACATGCAGAAAATATGTTTTTGGGTTTTAATTTTTATTTGAAAAACAAATGCATGGATGATACATGGATTTCAGACTCAAGCTGGAGAGCAGTCGGTGATCAACAAAAATTAACATAATTGGCAACTCATTAAAGATTAATTGAAACTCACATTCAGAACCTCCAATCCACATAGTCCTGCCCTTGATGGCTATTTCGGTTATTATTCAAATTCTGTTAATATCTTCACCACTGTGTGTTAATGTACTGTCCCCTCATTACACATTACAACAGCAGCTTGATGACGATGAGGGAGAAAACTACGGTCCAGCTGAGCCCCTGTGCAGACAGAGCCTGAGCCTGGTTTACAGCACCATCGAGGAGAGTTACCCCGAAGGCACCGTGCAGCTGCTGTCTGACTTCATCCAGCCTCGCTACTACCCTCCCAAAAGCGTTGTCTCTCATCTTCTGAAGGGCATCCTCCTGGACCCACACTGCGCTGAAGTTCTGGCCGTGGAGGCGTACAACCTGCTGATGAAGACGCAAAAGTAAGAGCTTTGTAGATTATTAGGTTAGAGTTGAATCCTTATCTTTCCACAGTCTCATTTCTAGCTCTACCAGCTCTTATCTCTTTCACCAACTTTTTGTTTATAATCTGTAAATTTCTTGGTATCATTCTAGAACATCGGTGTCCAGTTCCGGGATGGTATCCAGTAGGTTTTTCATCATACTTGAGTTCAGAAAATTAAAATGAGCTACTTTGGCTCTGATGCTACTGCTTCTCTCTGTCTGAAGTTGGATTTTGTTAGACGTGGAAAGCTTCCTGCACTTCTTCCAACAGGAACATTTTGAGACATTCTCAGAGTTCCTTGATTATTAATTTGTTAGACTTGGAAAGCTTCCTGCACTTCTTCCAACAGGAACATTTTGAAACATTCTCAGATTTCCTTAATTATTAATTTAATGCATCAGGTTATTAGCAGAAAGTTATTAGCAATTAGGCTGATATGGCAGTCTTGGTTTATGATCCAGACCAGTGCTTTATTTTAGGGTTGCTACGATTTATTCTATTTAACTATTCAACTACTTAACCATACAAGCTAACAATTTTTATGTTGGTAATTTGCAAGACATCGCTTTGATTTCTAGCCTTTCTTTCATATCCAGATATCACCCTGCAGACCTTTCAGCTATCCCATGGGATTGGGAATTCTTAGCATCAGTAATGTCTGAACAGGTAGGACCCACACGTATGTTTGCATATTTAAAAATACTTGATTATTGCAGTAATATTGATTGCTCTTCCTGCATGTGCTTGTCACTGCTTGCTGTTTGTAAGGACGAGGTGAAGAGGCCCCGTAGTGATGTACGCTGGCTGCTGTTTGACTATGTGTTGCGTGTTATGCAAGACGACTATCGATTAAAGCTCTCAGCGCTACAGCTCCACAAATCTATTGCAAAAGAAATGCTCTCACACCAGAAGTTCAGACATGTTAGGTGAGTAACAATCTCTTCAATTGTAATTGGCTATTTTGCTCAGGTTCAGTTCACACGAACTGCCAACGAGCATACAATATCAGTTACTTAATTATTTTTCTTAGGGATCTCTTGAATTGGCTGTTAGACACAGCCAAGCAGTCGCTTTGTCATTCAGAGAAGGAAAATATCCGAAAAGTGGAACAAAATTGCTGCCTCAAGTTAGTGTTTATATTATTCTTCATCAAATATTGACATGGCATTAACATTTGGGGATAAATGAGTTTGTCCCCAATAAATGAGTTTCCCCGTGTTGTCATCTTTATAGGATGTTGGTAATTCTGCAGAGGATGCTGTTATTCGCTGTGGAGGTTGACTGCACTCCCGTCTGGAGTACAAACAAGCTCTCTGAGGAGCTGTGCAACAACCTCAACAGCATGGCCCCATGTAGACAACTCAGGTTAGACCAGCTGACATAATAATAATACCACACTGAGATTTTAAATGTTTGCCTGTCACTCACTTTATATTTACTTAAACTACACTCCGTAGTCTTTGCTAACAAATAAATGTACAGTATGTGGTCTCTTTGAGTGTCTTTACTGGCAAGAAAATGTCCTTATGCCATTTGTGCCATCATCACACAACCAGTTAATAGGACGTTGAACCTGTATGGGAGAGAGTGTGTAATTCTTTGTAGTTCAGTGTTATTTAGATACAGGATCTACAGCTGCTGAATCACACAATCATTCTTGCATCACCATGTTGGGGTTTCTTCAGTTCTAATGGTGTATAATATTATACTATTTAAATGTCTTACAAACAAATTAACATCCTTAAGAAACACTTACGAAAACGACTTGGTGAAGAAACAAATACTTGTGAATGATGCCCAATGTTTTCTTTGTGCGTGTGATAGGTTGTTACTGTTACGCACACTGGAGAGTAACCTGCTGAGGCTTAAGCTGTTAGTGCTGCTGTTGGACCAGGCGTGCTCTAAGAAGACTAACGTGACCATATCCCTCAATCTGCTGTTGCACTTCCTGGAGACCGCCACGTTAACACCAGACCCATCGGTGAGTCGCCACAGCACCATGCCAGGACTCACTGCACAAACACAACACAAACCAACACAGTTTCCTTGTTGATCCTTGTTGTGCACTAATATATATATATTTTTTTTTACAAAATATCTTTTTGTGCCAGGATGGTGCAGAGAGGTGGAGAAGATGGGATGAGTTGCTGCAGCTTCTATGGATGATGATGCTCAGTTATGAAGAAGTGGTGACAGGTGGGAATATAAGGAAATGTTGCTCTTGTCACTTTCAGTTAGGGCTGCCCATACATTAATAAAGCATTGTGTTGCAGTGTCATGTAGGATAAATTAAACAACGCCTGACTCTACCGCTTTGTTGCTGCTTGATACAAAAGCAGCAAAAGAATGGTGCCTGCTCCAAAATAAAACTGCAATGTCAATTTTGTCAAGTATTATCTTAAATTGCAAACTAAAGTGTGTACAGGGGATTCTGATTATCTTTCTCCCACCAGGTCACCTCCGCTTCTCGGTAACAGAGCGATTCACGACGACTCGCGCTCCCATGTGGGCCCAGAATGACCAGCTCACTCCAGCAGCAGTCCAAAATTCAGCTGCAGTGTTCCTGACCCGCGCAGCACAGGACCTCGGCCACGCACTCCCCTCAAAAATACAAGACTCTTTGTCTCAGTTACAGAGTCACCTGCTGGTTGTCCCTTTGCATTAACGCACCAAGTTTGTTGATGACGAGAATTAATATATTTATTTATTTTGAAATAGCTGTATTATAAAGATTATTGTGTGAGGAAAGAACTCTCGCTTCTCTTTAAGGTTCCGCAGTTTTATCACGGTTTCCTCATATTTCCTCATATTGCTCATCTAGGAACAATTAAATGTCTGGCTGTTTTCCTTCGTTTTTAGTTGCATACATCAGTAGTTTTGCACAAGTAATTAATCAAATGTCCAGAAACGGTTTCCTCATATTTCCTCATATTGCTCATCTAGGAACAATTAAATGTCTGGCTGTTTTCCTTCGTTTTTATTTGCATACATCACTAGTTTTGCACAAGTAATTAATCAGATGTGCAAAAACGGACTAATAACCAGATGTAGTATTAATGACTGATGTCTAAATAGACTTGCCTATAGTCTTGGATTGCATCTGATTCAGCACATTTCACTGTTAAGCAAACTGAGAGCTCTTCATGTTTTTCATGCTTGTCATGCTCTTTAGCTATTGTGCCCTGCTGTCTGGGCACTAAATCAAAAACAATCTGATGCCATTTCCGCTCCCAAAATCCTGCAGCTTTAACTGGAATCTATTCTACCTGGATACTAGGAGCAAACATCTTTGTACTATTACAGTCATTTTGTCATGCATTACATCTGCTTCCTAGTTTGTTTTTGCATATCTGACATGTGGCATAAATATATCAACATTGGCTATGCTTATTGGGCCCTTTAGCTATTATACAGTGTCATGTTATCTTGTATTTCTTGATCCAAGAAATATTGCAGTGCCATTTACCCCAATATAGCGGGGGTCCGTTCTACTTGGATACCAGGTGCAGTCCCATACCTGGACATTGCTTCAACATTTGCACTACAACAGTAATTTTGCAGTCATTAATTCTGTGTTGAATTTGCTCTTACTGCTGTGCAGTTGAGTGTTTCGAGTATAATTGGACACAATTGTTTTTAAGCGATTTTTGCTCTTCCTCTTATGCAAACTGATATAGTGTCCTTCTGTCGTGTATTTTTGATAGAAATTAAACCAAAAACCAATATTGCAATGTCTTTCTTTCCCTCAATCTTGTGCAGCCATAATTGGAACCCATTCTATGAGGATATCAACCCATATCTGGACATTAATGTGTTGTGTTTACTGTTGTGCAACGTAACTTGAGTAAGTTACTTGACTTAAGTGTGTAAGACACTCAGTGGTTTGGGCCCCAAATGCGTCTCTGACGTGTTTGATGTATATCAAGTTGGTAGTCCTCTTAGATCTGTGGCTCAGCAAGTGGTGAGAAGAGCAGAAGCTAAACAGGGTGAAATGAGATTTAGCCATTACTATGATTTAAGTGAGTGATTGTCATTGTGAAAACAGCACAGCACACAGTGCACCAAAAAGAAGTGTGACCTCTGCATTTTAGCCATCCATGAAGGGTTTGTGGCAGTTGGTGGTGTAACGGTATGGTGTTCGCCACGTAAACAGAAGGTTGCAGGTTTGATTCCAGGGCTGGTAAAGTTACCACTGAGGTACTTATGAGCAAGGTACCATCCCCAAGCACAGGTGCCTTCACGGATGGGTCAAATGCAGAGGTCACTTTTTGTTGTGGTGTACTGTGTGCCATGGTGTGTTCACAATGACAATTCACTTACAGCATTAAGCAGACACTCTTATCCATTTCTTAATTTCAGGGACAGTTCCCCTGCGAGCAACTTAGGGTTAAGGGTCTTGCTCAGGGACCCAGTGTTAGTAACGCCAGGAGTTGGATTCAAACCCACAACCTCTTGGTCCCAAGGCGAGTGTCCTACCACTAGGCCACCAACACAACACTCACTTGCAGTGCCTGGACAGCAGGGGGACAGTACGTTCTCCTGAGTACCTAAGTGGTACCTTGCCAGTCCGGGTCTTGAATCAGCAACCTTCCAATCACAGGGCACCTCTGAAGGAACTGCTGCCGATGGAACCAACTGCACATCAATATCTGATCTACCCCAGAACAGTAGCAAGCTTTAAAAAGAGGTTAAAAACTGCATTATTTTCTAATGTGTTTAAATACCTGCAATAATCTTCGTAATCTTTGTACTCTTTACTTTTTATTCTTTTCATACTCTAACGTTCTTTTTATAGACTCCTTATATAACATTTCCTTTCCATACATTTTTTATTCTATTGCTGAATAAACACTGAAAATGATAATGTGCTACATGATCTATCTTGTCTTGCCTTGTCTTTCAAAGTCAAAAAACTTTGTCATACAAGAGTATTGAGAGACCAGACGAAATGGCTCGTTTATACATTACAAAGAACAAATAAGGCACATAAAGTAAGCAAAAATAATAATAATAATAATAATACAAAAATGTATATATACATATATATGTATATTTTTATATGTGTATGTATATATATATATATATATATATATATATATATATATATATATATATATATATATATATATATATAAACTCTTTAAACTAGAGGTAGGAAAGGGCACTGTGCAATATAGTTACATGGGGAAACTACAGTTTTGGTCCTGGAATTTTCTTTTTGCATTGAATGTGCATATGATCTGCGGCAGTTATGAAAATTTTAAACAGGCGGTCCAATGGAGAAAACTACAAGCGATAATATGTACAATAATGTTCAATTGTACAACAGTCAAGTGGAGAAAAATATTTCAATCGGTAGTATGTACAAATAATGTTTCACAAAATTACAATCAGTAATACTGTATGTGCAAATAGCAAATACTGTAGCCGTTTCAATTACACAATGATGAATTAACAATCATGGGATACAATTCTACTTTTTGCAGTAAATGTACACAGATTAGCAGCAGTGTACTCTGCACAGTCCGTCTCTAAACATATTGGGCTGGTTTCTTGCTCATGGATTAAGCCTAGTCTTGGACTAAACTGCAGATACAATGCAGATTCACCATTCAAACTTAAAGCTAGTCTAGGCTTAGTCTTAATTGTTGTCTGGGAAACTGGCCCATTGTGTCCCATTTTTAGGCGCCACTGGAACAAAACATTATATTTTTGTGCAGCCGAAAAAAACACGATTTTAAGTGCAGAAGAGCTGGTGTGGTCGAGCTCTAACCGCGCCACCTGCGCTCGTTTTGGCCTCAATTAAGGTGCGAGTTCGGAGTGTCGGTGCCCTGTAGGCGGCTGAAAGGAGCCGATCGAATCACAAACACTCACACACCTCCTCCACCGCCATGACGCCTGCTCGCTCTCTGTAACTTTAATTCAGCAGCGGAAACGAGTCGACCTGAGCTCAGATCAGACACCGAGCTGACTTCGGGGGGTTGGTATGCTTTTAAAGGTAAACCCAAAATCCAGTCAATGGCTTCGAATCGCACAAACAGCACGTTAGCTCAACATTCTGGCGCGTATTGTCTGGCTACCTGAAACTAGTTCTTTGTGTCCGTCGGCGGAATAAGCAACTTAAAGATTATTTCTTCACCACCATGCGCGTAACTTTTGCAGACTACACAGTTTGAGGAGACTAATTGAGCTTTTATGCGTGAGGTTGAAACGAGATTATGATCATAACTAACAGCAGAAAGATGGGCTGGATAAGCTGCTGGCTGGCTAATAAGGTTCTGCGCTCGCTAGCGCTAGCTTGTTATCGTTAACGTATTGCAGCTGGCTAACTAGCCTGACTAGCTATCAAAGCTATTTTCGTTTCTACCTAATTTAGATACTGGGGGAAAAAACAGGGAGTTTGCGATTTAATTAGAGTTTGCCGGAATAAACGACTCCGTTTTGGTCATAAACAGTGGTCATAATGTTGGTTGGGATTATTAGCAAGCTGGAAAAAGTGTTAGCAGGCTTCTGACGACGTTAGCCGCTTAGCTTTGTTAGCCGCACGGTAAAAAACAGCTGCGCGCTTTTAGCGCTTTGTTGATGTTGGCGTTTGTTTGCTAACACTGAACTTCCTGCTTCCAGCTTGGGTTATAAAGCGCAGAAAAACACGACTTATTTGTTTGTTTATTATACATTGGCTCAATTTAATTTAAAAAATTGTAATTTAAAATGTTTAGTTACTCAAAATATAGTTAATCCAGACACTCAAAGCACTTCACTGCTAGTAAAGAGACATGCTAGAAATAGGTTTCAGTTCCGTTTAGACCAACAATTTACAGGGATAACAGGACATGATATTTACTTAAATACACACAATGGTTACGCATCAACTAAAGTCTTAACATATTTAAACCTCTCGGTTGGCATATTAGTGTGGTGTACTGATAACCAAATGCATGCAAGACAAAATTAATGACTAGTGCACAAAATGAGATTTGAGTTTGATCGTACTTCAAGATGTACAGTGAAAACTGTGTGAGTTTTGTCCCCCTGTAATATCAAGCAAAAATGGAATGGAATCGTTTCTGCTTAAATGGGTTTTAGCTGGATGATGTGTGAAATTGTTAAAAAGCTGGAAGGCATCAGGAAAGAAATTCGAGCTGGTGTTGATAGAAGAACTTGGGAGATTACTGCATTAGGTCTTTTAGAGAATACTAGAGCCGGGACATTTCTTTTTATCTCCACACAAAAGGAGTGAGATGTGTAAAGCATCGCTTGGGTTGCCTTTGGAGTGTCTGAGCTGTAAATAACTTTGAATTCTTCGCAGTGGTCCAGGGATGCCCAAAGAGAAGTATGAACCGCCGGACCCCAGGCGGATGTACACGTTAATGTCCAGCGAAGAGGCGGCGAGTGGCAAGAAGTCCCACTGGAATGAGCTTGAAATAAGTGGTGAGTATTTCTTCTTATAATAACAGCTTTGTTTGAATCTCATTGGAGGCGCAACATCTAGTTTTCCTCCAGTGCGTGTAATTAGATTATTATAATTTTTTGTTACCTCATGTCTCAGGTAAGGTGCGGAGTCTAAGCTCAGGCCTGTGGTCGCTCACCCACCTCACCGCTTTGCACCTTCGCGACAACTCTCTGTCGCGCATTCCACCCGACATTGCCAAGCTACACAACCTCGTGTACCTGGATCTGTCATCCAATAAGATCAGGAGCCTGCCAGCCGAGCTCGGTAACATGGTGTCTCTCAGGTGAGCTGGTGTGGACAAAGGCCTTTTGATCTCGTGCTTTGGCCAGTCGTGATTGGGTGTTCACTGACTGTAGGTTGGATGATTTGGCATTGGAAAGTATTGGAAAGTAAAATTGGACTTCTATGGGCCTTTAAGACATTTTTAAGCAGGGTTTTGAACAGAGTAGTCTCACTTTGGAGTCTTTTGATGTCATTTCCCAATTTTTCCTCCTTTAATTTGTTCATAAGAAGGTTAAGACATTTAAATTCTGTGCTCTTATATAGCTGTAGAATTAAAGAAACCACAACAAGCTAATGCTTTGCCCAAACAGGCATGCCATAACATTTGTGAGTTTCAGTGGTGAATCTCCATTGGCACTGCAGTGTAATCCAAGACTAGATTTAATCCATGTTCAAGACATCCATTTCCTAAAATGAACATTTTCCTCTGTGTCGCCCACAGGGAATTGCTTTTAAATAACAACCAGTTGCGAGTTCTGCCTTTCGAATTGGGGAAACTGTTTCAGTTACAGACACTGGGGTTAAAAGGTGAGTGTTCTCCTTGACTCAGTAGCCTCACTAATTGATTGCAGTAGACACGGTCAATAAGGAATTGAGCATATTTGGGCTTGTTCTCTCTGTAGGAAATCCTCTTGCACAAGATCTCATGAGCCTCTACCAGGAGCCGGATGGTACCCGTCGACTGCTGAACTACCTTTTGGACAATCTTGCTGGTGCTATTAAACGCAGTAGGTTTCTCAAGTTCACCACCAGTGTTCTTGTCATGTTTTGGCAACACCAAACAGCTTTGCACAAAAACAAATGGAACATTATATCTGCTGTACTTAATATAGTTCTGTTTATCTTGCAGCAGTTCTATGAATGTATACAAGTTAATTTAGCAACCTTTGGAAAGCCTAATATCTCCCAAATCTCACCTTAAGTCCCAACAGAGCATCCACCACCCAGGTCATGGATTGTACTTCAGGAGCAGGACAGAACCAGGCCTACAGGTAAACACTTGCACTTCTTCCTACTTGGGTGTATTTATTTGTCCACACACTAGCATTACATGTCATTGTGGGGCACCCGCAGTCACCTTTTCCGACTTTTTGCACCTTTAACTCCTTCCATAGTTTTTGTTGTAGAGCCTTACAGTTTTTTAGCCCATCGAGGAGACCTGGGACATTGCATTTCTTGTCAGTAGCCCTACTGCAAGCCTTTTTGCTCCTTTTTTTCCCCCCAGGTCAAAAGTAATTCCCTATTTTTTGGCTACAATGGGGAGAATTACTGTGCTATTGCTTTGCTTTTGGTTATCCCGTTCCTGACGTAAGCTTAACAGCTAGGTCAAATCTTATCAGCTTAAACTTCTCTGAACAGCCTTTACCATTTTCTAATTTTTAACTTGTTCACCTAAGAACCACACAATAGTTTTCACATTTAAAACGTGGCCCAAAAATAAATAAATCAATAAATCAAGTGTTTAAAGTTAAAGGAACTGTAATTTATCTCTGTCTACTGTCCAATCTCTCTCAACCCCTCTGCAGTCACATTCTCAGTAATGTGCTACAACGTGCTGTGTGATAAGTACGCCACACGCCAGCTCTACGGTTACTGCCCACCCTGGGCCCTCAACTGGGAGTACAGGAAGAAGGCCATTATGCAGGAAATCCTCAGCGGCAATGCTGACATCATCAGCTTACAGGTAACTGCTCAGCGCTGACGTCCTTTTTCACAGGACTGCAGCGGTTAGTCGACATAACGACAACTCTTCTGTTAGAGCTGGGCGATACGAGCTCAAACCAGTATCATGATAAAGTGACCATTTTAACCTCAGTTATGATTAATGAACTTTCCGATTATTAGATAACTGATGGAACACACAAATGTTGTTGCAAACTGGACAGGGCGGAGTCATGCGACAACATACGCGGTTTTTAAGAAGACAGTAAATGAACACACACAGGGGAAAATTATATAGAATATAGAATATAACAGAATTCTTCTTCAAAAAAAAGAATTGAATTTTGAAAATTATCATGTGACGTGCAAGATGGTTTTGAATGTCAGTGACTGCATTCTGTCCAAATAAAGAATACATAAATGATCTTTAATGTTCTACAGGAAGTGGAGACAGAACAGTATTATAACTACTTCCTGGTGGAGCTGAAAGCTGAGGGATACGACGGATTCTTCAGCCCAAAGTCCCGAGCTAGAACCATGTCCGAGTCGGACAGGAAACACGTGGATGGATGTGCAATATTCTATAGAACTGAAAAGTGGGTACAGTTATTACAATTTACGGAGTTGAATTGAGCAAATCTTTGGGTCATTCGTATTAAAACTGTTAACTGTTTTGTTGCGGGGGTTCTTTGGTTCAGGTTTAGCGTTGTGCAGAAGCACACGGTGGAGTTTAACCAGCTGGCCATGGCGAACTCTGAGGGCTCAGAGCCCATGCTGAACCGCGTTATGACCAAGGACAACATTGGAGTGGCCGTGCTGCTGGAGGTCCGCAGGGAACTGATGGAGGCGACATGTGAGACACGTTAAGCTCTCTCTAAAAAAAAAAAAAAATGTCACTGAAAGATTAATCTTGGACAATTTTATTTAAAGCAGATTAATCCTATAACTAAGTTTGGCCTAAATTCTCACTAGTATGTTCAGTGTAGATGTTCAGTTTGAATAAAGATGCATTTCTACTTAAGTAATTTCAGTGTCTATAGTTTTGAGATGCACTGACATGAAATATTATAAAGCAGTGAATGAAAGGCACAATTAAGTCGATGAGTGAGAAGGAATCCCACAGAGCACTGAGTAGCAAATTTGGTTTTAAAAAGTTATCTAAATGGAACATCTGATGAACATTTCACAGAAGCTCAAAAAGCCTGCAACTTTTCCTGTGCTTGTCTGCTAGTTTCATTATGGATCTTATGGGCAATGGAAAGCTCTTATATTCTTACCATTCCTTAACATACATTTCTTTATTGCAGTAGCACACGTATTTATTTTTGTAAGTAAACAAAGGGATTAAATGCTGTGGCCAATGCATTTAAAAAGTGCATTCATGTATTTTCCTTGTAGCCGTGAAGCCTCTCCATAACATGGAGAAACAGCTCCTCCTCGTGGCCAACGCCCACATGCACTGGGATCCCGAGTACTCGGACGTCAAACTGGTGCAGACCATGATGTTCCTGTCGGAGGTGAAAAACATTGTGGATAAAGCCACGCGCAGCCTCAAGCTCTCCTCGGTGTCCGGAGAAGCCAATGCCGTTCCTCTGGTGCTGTGTGCTGACCTCAACTCGCTGCCTGACTCAGGTGTGTCCCTCTGAAACGGAATGCATCGCTTCAGAAACGCCAGCCGTTCTTCAGAAGAAATGTATTCCTAATTCCCACTTATACAATTGTCCCAAAGATTCTGACGTTCTCCAGTGTTTTCTTATTTAGGATTTGTTTCCAGGTCAGTACAGGATCTACAGCTGTTGAAGTAGAAGTTGCACACTTTTTATTGCATGCATCTTTATGCAGAACATTAGGTTATTGAGTTTTTCTTAAATTCTACACTTGTGTAATATACTTTTCAAAAGTCTTTTCAAATGTCTTCAGTGATTGTGATTACACAGTTCTTCTCCATTTACACATGGAATCTGTAGCAAATATTTGTCACTGCAGAAGATTATTTCTAAAATAAGCAACTACTTAATCATTGAGGCGCTTCCTTTCTGTAAGAGGAAGTAACGCCATCTTTGACTTTAAGCCCGATATGTGAGCGTGTGGGTTTGCGGCCGAGCGCAGACGCTGCTCGTCACAACCGGCTGTGTTTGACGCTCTCCGCGCCTCCGTGTGCAGGTGTGGTGGAGTTCCTGAGCACCGGCGGTGTCGACTGCACCCACAAAGACTTCAGAGAGCTGCGCTACAGCGACAGTTTGACCAACTTCAACTGCAACGGGAAGAACGGCTCATCTAACAGCAGGATCACGCACGGCTTCAAGCTGAAGAGTGCCTACGAGGACGGGCTCATGCCTTACACCAACTACACCTTCGACTTTAAGGTGAGATCCCACTTCCTGGTTCGTATCAGTAGGCAGTGATTTGTGTGTGTAAAACCCAGGGCTGAGCGATAGGACCCTAAATCACTATCACTGTTAATTGAACGTCTTTCACACAGACACACACAGTTTTTGCCTAGGTGCATTTAAATATGGTTCTGAGTTTATTATACACACATTTGTTTTATGTAAATCTCTCATTTTTGTCCTTCCGCTTTCTGTAGGGTGTCATCGATTACATCTTCTTCTCTGAGCCGCAGTTGAAGGTGTCAGGGGTCTTGGGGCCCCTCGACCACGACTGGCTGGTGGAGAACAGCGTGCCCGGCTGCCCGCATCCCCACATCCCCTCCGATCACTTCTCCCTGTTTGCACAACTGGAGCTGGCGTTGCCTCACCTCCCCGCCATCAACGGCGTCCACCTGCCCGGACGCAGGTAGTGAGGCACTGCCGAGTCTCAGCAGCTCTCATTTTTTTTTAATCTGGAAATTTACTGAAAAACAACAGAACCTCTAAACATTTCTTCTCTTTCTGTTTCTTCAATTTAAAAAAACCAAACAAACCGTCCCCTATCATTTACTTCACCTTCTTTAGTTCCGACGGAGCCAAATTTGCTTGTATAATTTGCTCTCGATAATACTCTTGATTACCAATAAGATTTTAGCTTTGCGTTCACCAAGGTTTTCTCCCCTCCCCCCAGTGCTTTATTTAATCCTCCCCAACTCTCTGCTTTATTCGTATAGACTCGATTAGGATGTGGTTCTCGATGCAAAAACGACGGCAGACCACGCTCGGAGGTCAGCTTTGAAGGAAAGCGGAGGTCGTAATGCCGTCAGCAGTCAGATCTTTTAATAATTTAAAGCCAGCAAAGATTCCTCAGAATCCTCCACCAAGTGCATTAAACTTCCTCCTTCCTTTTTACGAAAAAAAAAAAAAACCTGGATCGGATTCAACGACTTACATATGATAAGCAATAGCTCACTTACACCATTTCGGACTCTTATGTGTACGCGTATGTGTGTGTTTTTAAGTTCAATGTTCGTCTCGAATGTGTCTTTTATCGAAACCACAAGCTTTTGAGAAGCGCACATACGTGCCGCTTTCTTTTTTGTTTTTTAAACGGGTGCCGGCTATCGGCCCTGGCAGCTGCGGGAGGGCGAGGTGTCCGTGGTGCTCCGGTGGTGCTGCCGCTCTCGTCTCCTCCCTCTTTTCAGTTCACTCCTTGAACGGTGCAATATTCTCAACAGCGTGACCATGCGAGACGTTTTAAGTTAAGACACTGTGGCGAGAAAGCTTTTTAAACTTGCTTACGGGGCCGCTCTGTCCAACAGTAGCGAAGGTGCGCCAACGGGGACTTGACTCGGGAAGTTTGACTCGTGCTAAAAGTCCCCATTAACTTTCATTCCTTGCCGCAGCTGCGCCTTTTGGAAGAGCGCCTCTTTAAAAACAAACACAAAAAAACAACGTACTCAGGCCAATATTTGTTTCCGCCCCTTATCCGAGAGGGGTTTACCAATGGGCCTAACTGCTTTAAATGGTAACCAGATTTGGACTTTTTTTTTTTTTTTAATCCGGTTCGCTTTTGCTTTCTTGTGTGACTGAGCTATGCACCTAGATTTGTTAAGCTGAAAAAAAAAAAGGATGTTGCGTCACTGTGGAATCTCCCACTCGGTGGAGGCTGGAATTGCTCGGTTAATCGGAGGTGGGCAAAATAATGGGCGAAGACTTTGATCACAAAGTCTTTATTCAACCAGCATCCGTTCACTGTGTTGAGCGGAAAACGGGGGTGAAAGTTCCCTGCGCCGCCTCACACTCACTTATTCACACACACACACACACACACACTCTCGAGGTCTATAGCACTGTCTTTGCGGCCAGTAGATTTCCGCCCTGCCATAAATCCCTTGCAAATTCTCTCCCCCAAGTCGCTTTTACAGAACGGGAGATGAAATTCCAAAATGCTCTCTTTTTCTTGATTGTATAGAAGCCTCACCTTTTACTTTTTTGTACTGAGTATTAATTATGATCTGAGTTTAAACAAAAAAGGATTGTATTGTATAAATGACTGCATTTTTAAACAAAGGAATCCAATTTACCAGCTTCAAAAAAGGTGACGAGGTTGCACCCAGGTGTCACTGCCACACTTTTGCACTCTTATCATTGTTGCTTTTCGATGTTTTTGCCCCGCCCTCTCCCTGTTTTTTATACTTGTACTCATGACCGAATTACTGAAGCTCTGTTCGATGTGTGTGTTATCCATCCATTCTTGAGTCATTTTCCCTGAAACACGGGCTTGTCTTTGGCTACGGTTCTGCTTTACTCGCACTAAAGCTGTCGACCTTCAGCATCGTGCCTCAGCGTAACCCCTGATCTTGCACTACCAGTGAACACCTGTACAACCTCTCATTCTTTAAGGAAAATACTGTTAGACATTCTGGGAATTTGTGATTTTTTTTTTTTTTTTTTCCTTTTTTATTTCCTTTCATATCTTGCTTGTTGAACGTCATGTACACGTAACCTCCCCCTCCCAAACTACTGTAATACGCGAAGAATCAGGTCTGTAATGTCACAAATATTTTTGTAGCCGACGTATCTTCTCGTCCTCTTCCAAGTTTTGAAATGCCACTCCTGATACCAATCGGTTGCTGTTCTGTTAATTGCATGCTCTGTATTTCTCTTTTTCCTCTCAGTGCAATCCGATCAGACTTAATCCCGTTATAATTCTGTTGTCTGTAATATTGCTTGTATGGCCATACTTTTTTTTTTTTTTTCTTTTTCCCTGTGTAGTGCCACATGGTGCGTTCTTCTATGAAGCCAGTCTAGATTAGTCTTTTGTTGAAGTGGGAGAGGGACAGGGTTCCTTATTTGTTTGCCGATCCATTTTAGAACAAGTTTCAAGCTTAAGGACCAAAACCCAGTCTTTAGAATGGGGTAATCAAAGCAGTGACACTCTGAAGGTCATAAATGTAATTTTATTTTTAATCTTTTCTTTCTGGACGTAGATGAAATGCATCAGTTAGCACTTAAAATTATGAGATGGATACCCAGCCTCCTCCCACGTAAACCGACTTGCTGTCACGTTTTAGCTCAAATTGGCATGTTTCCACTATGCAGCAGTAGCAATTTTATGTCGTGTTTTTTTTTAACAGTAAAGGTAAGGCCAAACCGGAACATTTTTACGTCAGGTTGGCTTTTCTGCACCTTTTTTGTTATACTGTAAATCACCTTTGCCCTGTTAATGACCTTGACTTGCTGAAGGTATTGTAGTAGATTTCAGGATAGCTTTTTGTAAAGTGTGAATAAAAAGTGTATTGCATATTTTCTTTCTACAGAAGTGTGCTTGTGAATTCTTTTGAGTCAGCTGCGTCTATACATTCAGCTTATCATGGTTAAATCCCACAGAAATCGATAAATCTTGTGCTTCATTCTTTGTCGATGGGGATGCTACAGTGTCTGAGGGTCCACACATTTTGAAGTGTATTGATGAAAGGAAGGAGGCGTTCTTAACAAGTTCTGTAGTTGTTTGGTGGGATCTTACTGTCAAATGTACTGGTTAATTCTTTTTCTTTCTTTTTTTTTGAGATGTTTAGTACCCAGTGTTGATCACGTTACTTCCTAAATGTAATACATTATAGATTAGTGGTTACTGTTATTTTACAGTAATTAGTTATATTACAATATTAATGGCTCACTGTATAATTATAGTAAGTAGCACTAGTCCTGCATTACTTTTGAGTTACTTTCACCAAAATAACTGTGGAAGTAGGATTTGCTATTCTAAAAAGCTAAAGTCTAGTTTATTGCAACTCCATCTGCGTTCAGTTGAGGGTGATGTAACGTAGCATAATGACTAGCGTTACACTCTGTAGAAAACAGCTCTTTTACTCACGCAATATTGTCTTCTGACAAGGGTTTACGGTATTGGTGATAAAAACAAAACACAACAGCACTAAATTTTGGGTTAAAGTGTGTTGTAACGTGTGGTACTGAAATATGAGTATTACCGAAATTAGTAATGGCTTACATTACTGCATCCAAGCCTAAAGTAATACATTACTGCAATTACGTAACTTTTGTAACGCGTTGCAAACGACACCCAAGCTATTCCATTCTTCTATTCACTCATCATTCATAGCACCAGGGTTGGGATTAACGCGTTACAAAATTACGCAAGATTTGCACTTACATTACTGCATTACAGCAAAAAGAAATACATTACTGTGATTGCGTTACTGTTGTAACGTGTCACTCCCAACACTGCCAGTTACACGGGTCTTTCCACAGACTAAAAAGTAGTATGGGTTACCTACACTTTCAGGGAATGGTGATTTTGTGCTGATTTTGTGTGATTTTTCCACAGTCACTCAAGGTTTTATTGCAAGTAATTAACAGTCAGTTGCTAATGACTCCACACCAATATGTTTTCACTGACTATTAGCATCGTTAGCTTTATAGCGGCGTTCTCTGCCCCTCAAAAGAAAAAAAAAACAGATTGAAAAAATATTTAATTTGAGATAAAATTATCATTGAAATGTGGACTGTATTAACTGAGGCTTTATTTTTAAATGGCATAGAGATTTCAGCGTCTCTGACAGAAAAAAATTCAACTCCCAACTAACAAAACCCTTGAACTTTCTCTTTATTATCTGCATTTATATATTTAAAATTGTTCCAGCGGCTTTTATGAGCACTTAGATTTATCTCAAAATTCTATGAAAATGTAGGTCGGTTTTTGTAGAGGCTGCCATGACTTGGCATCGCCTCCGTCATTTACTGTACTTAAGAGTCGTCTCGAATTTTTCCTGAATGTTCTCGTCCCTTAATTTAAAAAAGAGAAACTGTAGTCACGACAAATAATGGAGCATTTGGAAGCCTCTTAAGTCCTTGTTAACTAACGCCTCGTCCTTTACTGAGGACAAGAAACAACGTTGAGTTCCACAAGGTGGTGATGTTTGATCAGATAAGATCTATGTAAATGAAAACTCCGTCCTCTTATGAGAACCGAACCTCACATTAACAAATGTCCTCACAAAGCCACGAAAATCGGACAAATCTCAAGTTTTCCTGTCTTTTAGGAGACAACCGGGTCCTCAAAAATACATTTCTTTATGTCTTATTATTTTTGTAAGGTCTTTCACTGACTCCCATAAACACTAAATGTAAATAAAAATACTAATCCTACAACTAACTACTAACAACCAACTAGTGATTTGAACTTCGAGAACATACATAGTTATACAAGCACAACATGTAGTGAAATGCGCGCTATACGATCCTAATCCTGTGCAAATAAAAGAAAGAAATTAGTAGTTGACATGTTAAGTTAAAAGATCTTACAATAAACAAAAAAACTAAAGAGTAAGAATGAAATATATACATAAAAAATAGAAAATGTCCTCATAAGGTTTATACTTTAGACAGTGACTGTGCTTCTGTCATTATAGAACTTTTCTCTGGTAAAGATAGATTTTTGAAAAAAGAAAATCTTATTATTTTATTGACTTCAGTTTTCTCCTAATAAACCTAAACATGCTGTGGCCTGTAATGTTTTTAGAATATTTGTTCAGGGTAAGTTAGCTCAGAAACATAACTCAAGGGTTATGAACCAGATTTTAAACACAATCTTAGGTATGTGGAGGAAGTTCACATAGTCTGAAACACTCTCCCCTCAAAGTGGATTTGCTGTGGAATTGAGTTTTTTTTTCATATGAATGGTGTGCACGTGTAGATCTATGGTTGCAAGTGAACCCAGACCAGCCTCGAAGGAAAATCAAATTTGTCAGAGCCTTTTTTCAGTCATTATAAATAGATTTATGACCATGTTTTCCTTGCGTGAGAATGCGGCAATATGAAGTATTCCGAGTTCATTTCCATTTTTGCAGAACACAACAGGCATATTTTTCTCGAGCCTTTCTTTGTTGGCCTCTTTAGCGGTTCCCGCACAGTTTGGACTGTCCAACCTTTTTTTAAGCTCGCTGCTTCTGCACTGACGTGGCAGCGAGAGTTCAAAGTCTTGTTAAGTGTTAGCAGATGTATTTCTTTTGCTCTCTTTTCTCGTTTATGTGCTCTCTCTCTCCCTTCACCGCCTCAATTACAACTGCCTTTACTGGTGCACCTGACCACAGTTCATGCCTGGACCCGTGGAAAACATGACCGGGTCCCCTTGCGGATGATTTGGGGCAATCTTGGCCTTTGGAGATGCCTTGTACACTTAAACATAGCAGTGAGGAAACTAGGCCAAGCAGCGGGAAGCCACGAGCAGCTCCCGTTCCTCCGCCAGGAACAAACAGAGGAGCTGACAGTGGGAGATTTTTTTTCCTGACACCATCCGTTGTTGTGACTGTTTCTGTGCTCATAAGTGAAAGCACAAAGGATCAAGGCGGTTCACGTGTTTACATGCTAACAGTTGTAGATGCCAAATCCTTGCGACGGAGAATCAGAGGATTGAGCCTTGTGTCAGTGGCGCCCGTTGATTTGCAAACGACAAATATCCCCATTATATCTCTTTCATTGTCAGCAACGTTAACTCTCCAGCCACATTATTAACTGTTACATAACCTAGCTTCACTCTATTTCTAACATATCTTCATTATATATGACTGTTCATTAATCCTAGTCAGAGGTTGAAATAATCATACTGATTTGAAATCATATCGCGCAGCCCTACATAGTAGTTTGTGTTGTGCAGAAGCATTTCCAGACTTTTTGTTTACATTTATTTCCCAATTACAGGTTTACTTTCCCTGGAACAACTTGGGGATAAGGGCTTTTCTCAGGGGCCCAACGCTGGTAGTATTGGAGGTCGGATAAACCCTAATTTGAACCTTGGGATAAACACTTGGTATATACACGCAGTCCACCAACTTACAAATGGAGATGCGTTCTGATGACCCCATCGCAACTTGAAAATATCGTAAGTTGAGACCTGGCTACCAGGAGGTGACATGCTTGGGCGTTTGGAAGATATGCATTTTTCATTAAAATTGGGCTTTGAACCTCCAAAAACACATAAGAAATATGCACTCTACCACTGAGACAACTGAACTGAGGCTGGAGTTATGTACATCCCAGCAGTGTCCTAATGTATCACACCGCATACACTGCTACATTTGCCTGCCATTTGAAACGTAAAATATTTGTTTGTTTTTTTTTCAAATCCCTGTCATCGTAAGATTGAAAAATCATAAGTAACTCTGGGACCATCTGTAGTTGAGTGTATTACCATTAAACCACCTCCACCACTTGGACATGATTTATTCAAGTAAGTATCACTGCTAAGTTCATAGGGTCAACAAAACCATAAATGTGACTCTGCACGGCGAAACTAGTCGCTTGTCGCAACGGAGGTTTCCGAGAAAAACGTCTGTTTATGTTGCATGGGGAAAAATTTTGGATTTTTTGTTTTAAGTGTTTTGAAACAGTGGAAGGTCTATACTGTACTGTTGTGAATAAATTTCGCTGAAAAACTTACCTTTTCCATCCTAAAAATGTGACTTTCTTGAGGTGAGGAATTCAGTTCCAGCAAAATGTTAAAAGTTTCTGTTTTGACCGCTCTACTCCAATATTTACGGTAAGTCCACTCGTTGACTAGCGTGAAGATATATTTTTCCGGAATCCATCTTCGTCTCCCGAGTTCAGTTAACCTAACACAGGTAGGCTATCTGTGTGGCTGTGAATGCAGCGTAGGCTACCGTAAATGCAAATGTAGCTGAGAACGCACCAAGCGTCTGTGAGTGCTACGGCAATAGTCAACTTCAAAGGCAGATTTCTCCATTTCCCACTTGGCGTGACAGGAGAAACCTGACTTCTTTGAATGTTGATATCTCAGTCATATGTCGTCCAATTCCTTCAAAATAGGTATAGCTTTGAAGGTTGATTTATGCCCTTTCATGAAAACACAATACCTTAATTTTGAAAATTTGTCATGGAGGGTCACAAATATCCAGGCAAGAACATTTCCATGGTCAAAAGATGGCCATTTCATTAAAACCTATTTGAAGGCTGGACAAAGTAGTGTAAGGCAGCATTAAATTGTATAATAAATCCAATATACTATATATAATACCCATATATATTGCAAAATTTGTAGAAATTTGGAACCACAAATATTGTAAAGCCTCAGATATTCACATACAATCATTATTGTATAGTTAATGATGCAAATGAAGCTCTTTAAAGTCCTGAGTGTGACAAAATTTATGAAAGGCATTGACTCTAAACTGAGTAACCGACTAATTACCTGTGCTGAGATAAGCCCAGAACATTGTAAGGGAACATTACAAAAGCCCGAAGCCAGCATTTATCAGTTAGTATATGTGTAGAATAAATGCTAAGAAGATGAAAAGGTCGCATGTTTAATTATCAGTGTCCAGGTTGCCACGTCTGATACGACGGCTCTGGCATGCCAACAGCCTCGGCGCTGAGTGCCCCCTGAACTTTTGGGTATTATTTGTCAGCAAGGGTTAAGCCAGGCCGGCCAAGGTTTCCGGGGCAACCGAGAAATTTTGACGTGAAATACGGCAGCTTGGACATCCTTGACGACTGCAAAACAACAGATGTGGTTTAAGGGGCTTGGGTTGGTGCAACGCAAGTGCCTAAACGTCTCGTATCCATGGTGAGCCTCCTCCGTTCGCTGGTAACGCCGGCCGAGCGTCCGTGCCGGCTTCATGGCCGTCTTTTCTGTCTGCTTTTTGCTAATCACCCTGTCAAAAAGATCTGTTTAGCAGCCTCTCTCTCTTGCCCTTTTCTTTCTCTCCACTGCCTCATTCTTCCCGTCGGCGGTGGTAATTGTCAGCGGAGGCTGGTGTTAAGGACACGAGCGTTGGGGAAGGGTCGGGTCAGAGCCTTGGGAGACGAGAGTGCTCTGTCTTGACGGTTTCTCCAGATCGCTCGGCATAATGAAGGCTCTGCGGATGGCGGCATAATGTCCGTCGGTCGGGCTCGATGAAGCTTGGTGGAAAATATTTAAATGTTTCAGAAAGCATGAAAGCTTACGGTTTTTCTGCGTAACACTACACACCACACACTTTTTTGTGTTACACTGAGATATCGTGATCAAATCGCTTTCATTCATTCTGAAACATTTCGATATTTGGCACCAAACATCCACCCAGTCCTCAAAACCCCAAGCTTTGTGGTTTAAAAGATCACATATAAAATATATAGAAAAAAAATCACATATACAGTATATGGAAAAATAACATGCTAATATGTAATGTTGGGGAGTAGCTAACTAATATTAGTGACGTTACTAACTTTAATTCATTAATTCATTCAGTTATTTTCATTTCCCAGGTGTTTCTGATTGGTGTTGAATTGAATTTGTGTCAACTGATGGGGTTTCATTCTTTTAAAAAATAAATCTAGAATGAAGATGAATGGGCAGCACGGTGGCGCAGTGGTTAGCGCTGCACCCTCACAGTGAGAATGTGCTGAGTTCAATCCCTGGGTTGGCCGTAAGGCCTTTCTTTCCGCCCACTGTCCAAAAGCATGCAATATAGGTTAATTGGCAACTCTAAATTGGCCTCATAAGGTGTGAATGGAAGTGAGATTGTGTAAGTGTGTGTGTGCATGTGTGACTTGCGGTGTGTTGGTGTCTGCCTTTTAGTTAGACTTTAGTTAGTCCCTGTCTTTAGTTCCCGGGGATAGTCTTCGGTCTCCCCGAATGAATGAATGAATGGATTCTAGATGGTAATGTCTGATAGCATTCAGTGATGTTCATTGCAATTCACATAGTAAGTACAACAAAAATTAGCATAAACTGTTAGAAATTAGATTGAACTAACAAATTAGCAATAGTTTGTGACGCCAATTGAGAATAGAGTTGAAGCCAAGACGATGGATTACATGAGTGATGACATTAATCTAAGCAATTATTTTCACCAGACCATCAACCATCTAGACTATTAATTAAATACCAAAGTACTGGAATATCTAAACCATAAAGGCTTTTGAGAAAAGCATGCAAAAAAAAGTCAATGCCATAATGGCCTTGTAATCAGAAGAAAAATACGTCCAAATTAATGTTGAAAATGTGACACAGCAACATCAAGAGCAGCTGCTGATTAAACGCAGGACAAATTAAAAGAACAGTGTCTGTTGTGAATGACTTACTACCCTAGCATTGATTAGGCTTCCTCTATTTATATTTCCTTCTAAAATTACATTCTTGCCATTTTCATGACCTTGTTTCCATGGTAACGGCCATTAACACCTGTACAGAACCCTGTGGGTCCAACGAACGGCCAGAATAAAACTCTTAACACTTCAGCCATGTTGTCACATGTAGAGTCAGCAGGATCTCCCAGAACATCTGCAAATTTGGCTGACATGGTTCAGAAAAAATGTAGTACAGATAAAGACATAACAGAAACCTACACAGAGGTGGACATGAAAAGTGAACTTCATCCCCATTCTCAACATGAAAACAAGTAATATTATTAGGATCGAAACAACAACTCCTTTGTTTTGTCTGTTTACTACATTTCTACATATTTCCATTTGCATTTTAGGCCTGCAATTATGTTGGGGGCCAAAACGGAAGCTGCTGTAGCTTTAACAATGGGTTTGCTTAAAGCCGCATTCCACTCGTGTCTCCACCTCGGCTGCTAGGAGACGCCACATATTGCAGATGCTACTTCGGAGCCAACGTATTGTGTTTCTGAATGCAGTTAATGAATTTTTTCCTACTTTTTTATGAATTGAAATGAAACCCACTCATGCCTTAGGACCCCAATAGCACGTCTTTCTTCTGTGACCTGGTCTCCAGTTTTTCACGAGATCTGTCTCACCGTAAAACGCTGTGTGTCCGTAGACAAGTCGGAGTGTTTCGTCGGGAGCAGTCCACCTTGATTCATTTAGAACCGTGTCTGTTTGTCTCTAGCGCTGTTGTGTTTGTGAGGCACTGCTTTGCAAGGCGACATCTGACATTTTATGCAAGACATCTGTCCTTGTTTTGGTTGTGGTCGCTTTGCACTCAAGTGACTCGCAACTTTTTGAGATGCTTCCATGCTAAAGACTAGGGCTATAACAACACATTGATCTATGATTATACATTGATTGAATGATCAACGAACCCATAGCATTAATGCAAAATAAAAACATTGATCAGATCTATTGATTCTATAGGTCTCTGAGCTCCACTAAACATGTCTCTGAAGTAGTTTGCTGATAATACCTCTCAAATTAGGCATTTTCGCCTGCTTTTTCTGCAAAGGAGCCGCTGCTGTCCATACACGTCCCTCACTCCGGAACTTACTGGGGTGTAGACGGCACGGCGAGAGTTTATCTCACGTGAAAATAATCGACATGGCTGCTGCTAACAGACTATCCGTACAGCCGTACATGTTCAACACAACACTCCGCCGCCAGACTTCTTCATCATGATTCCTACGCTGGCGAGAAAACATGGATCAGGAAGCGCTAGCAGTTCTACCTGGTGTGCGGAGCTTGTCAGATAGGAAGGTGCAGTTATTCACATGTCCCCTACTGTGATGTAGAAGTAGAGGAGAAATCTAAACGGCTTTTTAAGCACACGATTACTGACATTCGTAAATTAATACTAACACAACTGACCATTTTTTTCAAACTTACAGTGTTTGTAGAGGCAGTACAGACCCAAATGGTTGTCCAAAGAAGGGGAAAAGTATTTTTTTTTCAGGGGGACCTTAATGGCATGTAAGCTTATACATAATGTTTCAGTTGCCTCGTAATAATCAGCTTGGTTGACAATTCGTATAGCTTCATCTAGTAATATGGATATTGGATTTGTATTATAGTATAATATATTCTTATATTAATCTCTGGCTCCCAAATTAAATCAATTGAAATCATTCCATAGGAAACCTAGGATATCGAGAGACATCAAATCGTTATCCATTGAAACAATCTAATATTTATGATGAAACTTGTGATTTACACTTATACTAATGACGTCTGTTTTGCAAAAATCAAACCGTCATAACAACTGGAGCTTATCACTTAACGTTAATGTTCAAGAATCTCACAATCTGACGTTAAAAGTCCAAAAAACAACAGTACTCACCAAAATAAACTGTACACTGAGTTTGGCATTATGAAAGAGAAACTTAGAAAGGTCTGTTGCGTAATAGTGTGAATAGTTCGAACTAAGTTCTCAAGTTCGTTCCATGATTTCGCTTAGAACAACCAAACCCCTGTCTGAGGTCACAAAACAGGCATGTTCAATTAACTGTAACTGCGTGCTAATGGTTTTTCGTACGTCTTGAACTCATATTTGAGCATCCCTGGCCCTGAAGATTGGAACTAGAAGAGAAAATGTCAGTGAACATCAAAATAACTTCTTTACCTAGCCCCTTTTGGTCATCCTGACCTGGGAAAATATAAACTCGCAACACCAAGAGAATTCACATGATGTGATATTTCATTTTGATGTAACACTCCTCAGCCAGATCCACCACTTAATATAGTTTGTCACTTGCAAAGTACAAAGATTGCGATTTTTATGTGTAGGTTTTTATAAGCTCATGGGATCTTGATTTCTATGTTGCATATCTAATTTCAAGATATTGAAATGGCTTTGTGAGTGAAATTTGAGCCCTTTATACACTACTGTGTTATATAAAAAGTGAGTGGAACTGCTGATAGGGTGATGTTTGTACATTTATTTTATCACAGCAAATGTTGTGCTGTTTCAATAACTTCTGTGCAATATTAGAAATCAGTTGTTCAAAGACGCTGTTCAAAAGGGGTTCTTATATTAACTAAAGACGCATTTCTGCATGAAAATGCTAATGTGTCTGCTCAAGTTTTGTTGCTGTGACGACTGGACAAAACTGGTCGACTAGAAAGACTTTAACCTAAATGCATTGAAGTGAATGGAGAAAGAACGACAGATGATAAAAATAAGAAAAAGATGAGGTCAAAACAGATTGAGATGTGTGTTCAGTGAGGTGCCTTGAGGTGGCACCACGTTGGGTAAGCTTTCGAGTCTCAAATCTCATGTATTCTTAATGGGAAAAAAGGAAAGAGTTCAATATGACAAAATAAACTACAGAATTTGGGCCCACGAATAAGAGTTTGAACAAAGTTTCTAGCACATAAACTGTAGGAGGAGTAGTGATCCGAAAAAGTATGTGCTGATTTTGACTTGTGATCAATCACAGTTATTTACCACATTGTTGACAAATTCCCAGCTGTTTGACACTCTTCCTCTGCACTGCTTTAGCATTTCTTTTCCAAGCTTTCACAAATATCTCTTTGAAAGCGTGTCTGCGAGTTGCCGAAACATTCCAGAATCTCTTCGACAGAGTTAAACGACGTGCTAAAATTAAGATGCTCTGTTAGGCAGCAAAGCTTCCTTACCTGCAGTATACGCCCAAGCTTACTCTACTGGTTTCTATGGAAACGCCAGGGAAAAGAAGTGAGGAAGATTCAAGGACAGACGTGTTTGTAAACTGGAACATCGGGTCACTTTTGTGTACTCGCAGACACACACACAGACACCTACATTCACAAAGGCAAAGCATTCATCTTATCCAAGGTCGACAATATTGAGATAAAACACTTTAGACATATTCATATTTTCTACAGCTCACTGTGCACAAACTTGGTGTCAAACACAACAATCCTGCCATCAATTAATACTCAAATCGTAGCACTTGCTGAGCTCGAGTGTACCGAGTACCTCGAAAGTCCTTGACAGGAAAAACCCCCGCATCATCAGACACAGCAGACTGCAGCTCCATTTTTTTTAGGAATTGGAGATGCTGATTCAAAAGGACACATGTTTTTCAGTATGTGCATTTTTAAGCAGTTTAATTTTGCATGCTGTGGACTGTGGAAGATGGGTGTTTTCCTGCTGGAAGCTTCTTCACATCTGTGCACCACTTGCGGTGGATTTGTGAGATGACCAGGGGTGGAAGTAACGAATTACAAATACTCACGTTACTGTAATTAAGTAGATTTTTTGGGTACTTGTACTTTTATGAGTAGTTTTTCAAGTGTGTAATTTTACTCGTACTTGAGTACAATTTACACCATGTAATCCACTTCGCTACTTATAAAATCAAAAGTCGCTACTGAGTACGCCCACAATTTGAATTAATATTCAAACCTTTCATCTGCATCTTTGCAGCCAATAAGGCTGTGCAATCGCGACCGCGCCAATTAATCTACGACGTAAGCAAAGAATAAACTCCGCTGCAGCAGCAGGCACAGGTGTCTGGAGGAACTACACAGTGGAGTACAAACTCATTTATAGACTGAGGATTTGGAGACAAACAAGCCAAAATGGAGACAGAAGACAACACTGTCAACCGTGAAAATGATGGAGAAATGATGTTCGCAGTGTATTGGAAAACGTTTAAACTGTTCTATGCATGTTCAAAAACATTTTTGTCATTGTTTTAAAAAACAAAATTCCTACTTTATATCTACATTTATTTACAAAACAAATTGCCTTTCTATACCTTGTTCATCTGAGAAATGTGCTTTGAACGTAGATATTTTATACTGGTGAATCGAATCGAATGCCTGCTATTGACGACGCAATAAAACATCCATTGGTTAAAAAGTAATTAATACTCTGAGTAGTTTTTGAGAAGAGTACTTTGTACTTTTACTCAAGTATTTTTTTTTAACACCAGTACTTTTACTTGTAATTGAGTACATTTTAACCAATGTAACAGTACTTGTACTTGAGCACAAATTTTCAGTACTCTTTCCACCTCTGGAGATGACCATGTGTTTGGCGCACCAACAAAAGACAAAAATCACGCAAAATCATGGACTCAAAATCACATAATGCCTCCCAAATTTCTAAACGGGCCCTGATATATTGTATATATATTAAAATGGCCAGCTCAATGAAGAGATGTTGACTTTTATGTTCCTTTTCAATAGCCCATCTGCCAACCTCTTTTATTGCAAAGGCACCCTTACCAGTGGTTCCCCCTTGTGGCTGAAAATAACCATAAACGAGCTACCATAAAGGTTACCATTACCTATTTGGCCATCGTTACCATCAGAAACATATTTAAAAAGTATTTATCTTTTCCCCTTTTTTGCACGTCATTCAACAACCATCCTTTTGCGTTAGTTGGCGATGCTCATTTTTACACTTTTTTATCAGATAAATGACGATATACAGTATATTGTCAGCGTTTTTCCACTTTGGACTCCCTGCTCTTTTGCTAATAACGTTCATGCAAAAATGCTTATTAAAAATTGTGTGCTCACACATCTACATGTGCTAAACCTCATCTCTGACGTTCCCCATCTCTCTCTGCTGAGACGAGTTCATTATCAAAATGTCAGCCAGGTTCTGCCCGGATTCTGCCGTCCGGTCCGTATTCCTCCTCACGACTGTCTCTCTCTCTCGCTCTCCGTCTCCTCTCTTCTCCATCTCATAAACCACACCGTGAAAGTTTATTGAGTTTTAGCTGTCAAGCAAGTGAGCTGCTAGGCATGCCAGGATTCTGAACAAAAAAAACCCAGATATTGCATCTATTCCATAGTCCAACAAAAGAAAACTTGGTAAAAAGTTTTCCTTCGTTCCACTTTATTTTTAGTGCAAAACAAACAACAATTGCGTAATTCTTTTATAAGAAACTGATTTCAGCAATTATCAGAAATTGTCCTGAGCTTTCATTAGTACATTACGTGATGCTACTTTCTTTCAGTTCCCTAAGCACTGAATACTGTCCACTATCCTTTTGGCCACTGGGTTCACCATTACTTTTCATTCATTATTAGATGCATTATGTTATTAATTACTAGGAACTTTCCTAAGTTTCAACTTAAAAATACTTTGCCAACAGGGGAAGATTAAGGCGTACATGGGCCCCTAGGCTAAATTTTTTGTTAGCCTCGCCCCCGGACCTATTTTAAAGAATTGATGTTTTTACTGGCCAATCGGAGCCCCCTGGCAGGCTGCAGAGGTGGGTAGAGTAGCCAAAAATCTTTCTCAAGCAAGAGTATTGTTACTTTAGAATAACATTAGTCAAGTAAAAGTAAAAAGTAGTCATCCAAAAATTTACTCAAGGAAGAAAAAACTACTCAAATACTGAGTAACTTCTGAGTAAATTAAAGATTAATTGGTTTATCATATAATCAAATATGCAAAAATATAAAATAACAATGTACAATATGTTTGGATATTAGCAAACAATATTGCATAAAAAACTAAAAAAAAAACTATACTAAGTAACATAAATTAAATAAATAGTACACAATAATAGTACAATAATCTGTAATAACTTTAAAAAAAAAGGCTTATCAGGCAGAAATTACACAGTAAAACAAGAACAAGCCAGTCTGTACATAAACTGTCCAGTGTGTGTGTGTGTTCTTGTACTTGCTATTTAGTGAGAAACAAAATGAGTTTTTAAGCAGTAGAGTGAGGACATTTTTGGGAAGTGAGGACTTTTTTAGTGGTCCTCACTTCTTTAAACTGCTTTTACAAAAAAATACAAGTTTATTTGCAAAACTAAAAGTGTAGAAAGATTAGCTTTTGGCTACTGAGGTTATGGTTAGGGTTATGGTTAGGGTTAGGTGTAGTATTATTTACATACAGTAATATAGAAGTCAATGGAGGTCCTCACTACTATATAAGTACAAGGATATGTGTGTGTGTGTGTGTGTGTGTATGTGTGTGTGTGTATCTCTGTGTGTGTCCCAAGTGTTTCATGTGTGGTAATGTGACTAGCAAGCTCTGTTTGATTGGGGGAACGGTCATTTATAAAGGACGTTTTCTGACAAAACAGATTGTGCATTGGATAACAGATGAATAAAAATAAAAGTAGCGAGCGGAATGTCGCTCAATGTAACGGAGTAAAAGTAGTGTTATTTCTTCACAAATACAGTATACTCAAGTAAAAGTAAAAACTATGTTGTATACATACTACTCTTATAAGTACAGTTTATCCAAAAAGTTACTCAAGTAAATGTAACGAAGTAATTGTAGCGTGTTAGTACCCACCTCTGGCAGACTGGCACACCTGGGTGCCATATGTAGCCTGTGTGTTAATCTGCACCTGCTTGCCAAGTATTTTTTGGAATGACCCAAATTTTATTAATAGCAGCATAATATTTTAATATAAAAGTACTGTTTAGTTCAGACACTTTAGTATTTTTACTTGAGTAGCATTTGATTGATGACTTTTAACTTTTGGAGTAATGTGGTTCATAAGGAATTTTACTTAAGTTTAGACTTTTTATTTGATAGTTTATTTACATCTGTATACTTATATATGTGCATTCTCAGTAATCTTGGAACTGGAGCCATGTCATCTCGTCTCTCTGCATAATTTTATATAGCTGAGATGACAGATTAATTTGACTTTGACTCAGTTTTCCACAGATTATAAAGAAGGTTTTTATCCAGTTTTACTATTAATTGAGTCATTGTCTGTGTAAGAAAATGTTATTTCAATATGGATTTCAGTACTACAGTTCCTAAACATTCATATTTTCATATGAAGCAATGTCGATTACATCAATATAAACTAAACAAATGTTAATATCTGCAGAAAATTAAGAGGAAAACTTTGTAATATTGCATACTTTTGTTTGCAGAAATTACCAGTAAAAACATCTAAAAAGACCTCTCTGATCCAACTCTTTCAATCCTGTCCATTCTATCCAGAAAAAGACCGCCACATTGCAGAAAAATCACAGACAGATACTGTCGGTGAATGTTCTAGACCTCGGTCTCCTTCAAATTCCACAGATGCTGTTGACTTTATCAACAGAATTGGAAACCATGCCTAGTGCTCCTTCTTTCTCCTCCATCCATCCTCCTCCTCCTCCTCCGCCGATCGAATCATCCATCCATCCATCCATCCATCCTCCTCCTCCTCCTCCTCCTCCTCCTTGTCCTCCTGTTTGTCTGCTATCATGTGAAGCCCAGAGTCAGACTCCAGAACATATGGAAGTAATCAGGAGATGATACTGAGCATATGTGTAGCGGTGCAGAGAGCAAATTTGGAGGGTTAAAACAGAGGAGGAGGACAAGAGAGTGGTGTGATGATTTTATACATGGAATGAGTGATGAATGACAGAGAAAAATGAATGATTACTTGTAGCAATGTTCTGAAATCTGATTTACATGACAATCTATACAATCTATACACTGATGTGTGGTGCAGAACTGCTGCAGGAGCACCATCCAACTGGAGCCAAAAATTGGCGCTGGAAAAAGTGCTATGTAACTCTGAAGTTTGTTTATGTAACTCAAATGAAACTTTAAAATTAAGCAAGAAAGTGAGGGGATTTCTGCACCTTTACCCATAACTTTGACAACTAACAATTAGTTGACCAGTAATCACCTTGTTTGCAAGTCTAATTCTGAACGCAACAGGCAAAGAATTTTGCAAATCAGTCAACATTTGCCAGAGTTATGGGCAAAGTTACAGAAGAACCTTTTGCACACTGTCTACGTATGTGACTAATACATTTTAAATCATTTTCTTCTGTTTTTTATTCTTTGGCTGTGAGAAAATAAGTCAAAACAGCATGCCAGAATGGACTGCAAAAACACTCACATATCCAGCTTTAATTAACGGACATGTGTGTCTGTAAAGTCATTTTGTGCTTGGTGTTTATAGTGAAAAAAGTCGTAATTGTTAAGAAGGAGGAAAGCTTCTACAAAAAAAGCATGCAAGCATTTTTTGAGAAAATAAATCTGCAAACCTTCCAGACCTTAGTAAGACAACATGTCCATTACCTATTACTGCCAGCAGGCTAAGGAAGCATGAAATTAGAGACAAAACACATGCAGGCACCGAGTTCCATCATAAAATCAAATCGAAGGTTCTGGAAGAAGGAGCAACAGGTTTACAGGTTTACGAAAATCTCTGGTCGAGCTAATAAGACTGGAAATCTTCTCCAGACGTTGTTTGTTAGTGGTGAAGAAACCAGTGCAGAAATAATAGCTGTGTGTTAGCAGTACTTGTTGTCACGACCAACCTTGATTAATACCAGTAAATGACTTTTAACACTGTTGTACTGTTCATATCATGGTTGTGACTATTGGTTACTTTGTCCCCAGTCATTTCATTTCTTATTATTAATTTAATTCCTCCTGTCCCTTTCTCGTCTTATGTCTGTCCGTCTTTCCCAGAGTTCTGCGACCTGTTACAATGCCTGAACTTTTACCCACATGGTATTCTAATGACTTTTAGTGGAACTGATATCTTTGTGAGGAATCTCTATATTATATATTTTTATTTTCTAATCTTTATTCTTTTAATGTCTCAGCACCAACAACCAAAGCAGATTCCTTGTATGCAACAGCATACATGGCTATAAACCTCATTCTGATTCTGATTCAAAAGAAAAGCAAAGAAATGTTAATATCTGCTCAAGAAGAAGTATAAAGTTTAGAAGAGACCTTTCAGATATTGCACATTTGCCAAATGCCATCTGATGCAACTTTTTATAAGGTACATGCTAAACAAAATAAGACCAGAACATTGCAGAAGATCCACATACAAATATTGTTGTCTATTTGTCTTTCTGTTTAATTATTCCTAGTCTACTCTCTTCTGTTTGCCTATTAAGTCAGTCATTTACTTACTGGTCACATTTGGTCACCTTGTTTCTGTTTCTTTATTTAAGTCTGCCTCTCCCCCTAAGTTTCCTGTATGTCCACTGTCAAGTATATTGGTCTGGCCTGTATGTTTGTGTTTTCAAAGAGCAGAGAGACATTTTATGTTGCTTTTTTGGTCATTGTATGCTGTTTTAGTTTGAATTCAATAAAAGATGTTATGCAAGTGTGCCTGCTTCACCTGTATCACACAAACAAATGAAAGTGAACACTTCTGTCCTTGAACTTGAATGTAGAATTGTTGATTAGGTCAATTTATTGCAATTTGTCATTCAGGAGAGAACTTTCTTACATTGCATTTTATTACACAGGAATGATAAAGTACAATGAATGTCTGAATTTTGAATGTCTGAATGATTAACAAAACTTTCAGTGGGGCTGTTGATAATGTAAGGAATCTCTAATTTCCCTAAAGTATGGGTTTCATGGTTTGGCGTAAAATTGTTGACTAGGTTAATTTAACACAAAAACAAAAAATGTTTGTGTTTTCTGAGGGTTTAGTAGAGGACTTTCTAAGATTCAAAATTTTTCTCACAGAAATGATCAATCAGTGATTATTGTCGTTCTAAGGAATTTTTACTTTTACTTTTAAGTCAGCTCAGAATTACACAAAACCTTAGCATTTCTTCATTTTCAATTCATCAGAAAATATTTTTTCCATTGTATAATGTTAGCGAGTAATCAATGGGCAATAAATGTATTATTTGTTATCAAATAATTTTATTCTGTATCCAGATAGATACCAAATGGATAAAGAAATGTTTCCACCTGGCACCAACCTTATTTTTCATAGAATGTCATAGAATGTCGCTGCATAATAAAAAACTCTGGAAGCCAATAAAACAGTGAGCTTGGTCTTGAGGAGTGTTCTGCCACTGTGGTTTGTTTAACATATGATGTGATCAGTTTGGATAACTGCTTCCTGTGTAAGAGAGAACTATTGAATAAACGTGTTTAATGTTTATTATGCTTTGCATGTTCCACTAATTTGTCATGTGGTCATTTGTCCGGTCTCAGTCTCGGTCTCGGACCTTCAGATTCTTGGTCTTGTCTCTGTCTCGACACACTTTGGTCTTGGTCTTGGTTTAGGTGGTCTTGATTCCAACCCTAGTGTTAGCAGTAGAACGAAACAGTGTTGCACTACCGAGATAAATTATTAAGTTTTACAAAATCACCCGACGTTAAACTTCGATGTGGCAGGGGAAAGGGGTGGGGCCCGCGGAGAGAGGGAGAGAGAGAGTGCAGGAAAAAGAAAGGGATGGAAGAAAAGAAAGGGCTTGTTTGCTCAGACATTGATCCAGAGCCCCCTGGGCATATGGCTGCCCGTTTACCAATTTGTGTCTTCCCCTCTTCTCGGCAGCGCTCGGCGGGAACAAACAGCCTCGCTTTCCAACACCAGACCGCACGTTGCTCGGCAACAGCACACTGGATGGATGGAAGGTGGAGGAGGTGGGGAGGGAGAGAAGAAGCGAATGGTCAGATGTCCATAAAGAAAGAAGGAACCGAGACCTTTATTAGTGCTCTCGGCTCTGCACCTCCGTTCGTTTGCGTCCATTGCTGTTAACGTGGCATTACGAAGTTTGCGAGCGGTCGCCGTGGTTACCAAAGTTAAGAAAAGTTCGTAAATTGTGGATTCGGGGCGGAGTAAATGTACGTCGGGGTTGTTAACGAGTTCAGGATCGCACGTCGAACCGGTGCGACGCGATTTATGTAATCAACTCATTATTTTCCTTACGAAAGAAGAACTGTTTGCGTAACTTTGCGTTTCAGTAAAAAACACACACCTTTCCCTTTCGTAATGCTCTTCCTTGGGTCTGTTGAGGTTAAAAGAAAAACAACTGCAGTACATATGTAACAGATGCTAACTGTTCTTGTTGACATTTGTGCACATGTTGATGACTTACAAAAACTAAATGTTTGCAGCAGATTTGCAGCAAATCTGTGGTTAATTTCTGATGGACAGTGGAGTTTGCCAGAATATATTGCCATAAAGTTTGTTAAGTCCACTGCATGTGATATGCATGTGAAAATATGACCATGCTGTAATTTTGCGGCAGCATTACCAAAGGTTAACGGCGATGGTTTTCCAGAAGCCTAAAATGGGATTTGCCAAGAAGTTTTTGCAATGTGAGGCCTTTCTTATAAAAAAAGCTGAAAATCATGGGGAGTTGTACGATAAAATGAAACTAGAAAGTATGTAAGTGCTATGTTTGTCAAAATATTTGGTGGGTTTTGTGTGATTTTATGCATATAAGAAGGTTTTAGACCTGTTCCCTGAATACATTTGAAGGCATTCCATGAAAGAGACAGTTCGGCCTGTAAAAACACAACAAAATTTTCATGTTCCTAATTTTTCTGATTAATAAAATTAACCATTTTTTGGTTAGAGAAATTTAATGGATCAGAATTCTTCACGGGTGCTTATGACCACATTGTTCCACTGACTAACTTTACACCACCTTTTTCTAACAAAAAAAAGTGTTAATGTTTTAATGTCATTAGACACATTTCAAATGATCTGAAAATCATCAAGAATGTTTTAAAATCAGCAGGAATTTGTTTTGGCAAATATGTGTGTAGGCTAAAGTATCAGTTTCATCTTTATTAACTTTTATGAGTCTGTTTCAAATTGTTAATACTTACCAATAGTTGTAATTTACATGAGAAAGTGTAAAGTGGAAGAGTAAAGTGTTTGGAAAGTAATATTTGTGACTTCAGCTTTAAATATTTCACATGGGTTTAAATGTGGCGACAAGTGTCAGGTCATGTATGTTAACAGTCTAAAGCTTTTTGACGTTGTAATTAAAATGATTTTTGCAGTAGATAGTGTGTGTCCAGTTTCAGATGAGAACCGAGACGTTATTGTGTTGTCGCGTTCCTAAGTCCCTTATTGTAAGCTACTGAAACCTTGTAATATTTTTACCTCAACCATTACAAGTTCCTGTATAAACTCGTTAACAGAATTAAAGCAGGTGAAATGAACCAAAACAGATGTTCCTCCGACAATTCCTCACATAATCCTGTTTAAACTTGAGTGAATCCTGTTGGTTTCTGTAGTGTCAAACACATGGAGTCTATACCATCATTTCCTTCCTGGACTATGGGTTTTCACCAACATATGCTAAAGGTTCCTGTGTGCACTTGCACGAATCCCTGGACAAATAAAAAGGAAGGATTATTGTATTAGGAGAGAGAGAGAGAGAGAGAGAGAGAGAGAAAGAGAGAGACGAGATTGCCTTCCCCTTTACCTCTGCCATTCATCTGATCATTTTAGTTACATCAGACTCTGATGTCATTCATTAACAAAGGCATTCATCACCGTCTATTGATTTGGGGAATTAAATAGTAATGAATCAGATTATGACAATTACACCTATATTAGTTTATGAGGTGGAAGGGGAGAGAGTAAATTTTACAAATGAATAATGAACGAGGTAAGGAGAGCTTGGGAAATACGATCCGTGTCAGGCAAGGCACATAAACTGCACCTTAAATTAATTTTATCTTCCAGAACAGTCTTTATCCATTCAAAAGTAAGGGAAAGAGGGACATTTTTCAGATTTTGTATTTAGTAATGGTACAGAATACAGTGATATACAGAATACAGTGACACAGACAATAAATCTGCTGAACAAATTTAGCATAAACCTAATAGACCTAAGTTGTTAGCTACAATACAAACTATTAAGATAAAGTAGTTAACTACACCCAAGCTATTTCATCCAGTAATACTTAATATTTGTGCTGCAGGATATTCTCACAGAAAATGAATTTTAAATATATGTGTTAAACCATGATGTTAAATTTTTTTTAACCCTTCTGTTATGTTCATTTCTCAGGAACACCAAAGATGTTCCTGGGTCAATTTGACCCGGGGCATGTTTAATTATCCAAAAGTGTTAGAAACCAAAAGATCCCAATAAACATTATTTATATCTCATGTTTAACTCCATTACTAATCATTTCAGTCAATATTTGGTGTAATGGTGTTCTTTACCTCTCACAGATCATCGTGTAAAAAGGATAATTCACTCATCTTTCATAAAAAATTAATTAATGCACATATATGAAATGAACCATTTTTATTTTTTATGTTGATTACCCTTATTAAGCCAAGCACAAGAAGTTTCATACTGAAGAAATATTTATTAAATATTTGTAAATTTTAAAATGGTTCCTGCAACATAACAGGAGGGTTAAACAATGTAATGTCAAATCACATCAATATCAGTGAGATTTTGGCGGTAGAGAGTGTTTTGAATTTCGGCTTGCTTAAGTTACACTCAAATGGGGAAGTTCTGTCCGTTTTGCCTTTCAGAGACACACCATTTTGATACCACCATTTGATACCCTTCGACTGCATCGTGCAGCTGCCACGAGCACTGTGATGCGAAGGGCATGCACCGTGTAGGCACGGTAGTGTATCACTTGCCACTTCAGCCAATTCAACACCAATTAGGAACACCTGGTAGTTTAAAATACCTGCCTTTTTAAAGAGGGAAAGTAGTATTCATATTTTTGGAGCAATTCTGGAAACTTGAAGCAAGGTTTTGTGGTTTGGCAGTGTCCACCTCTAAAAAACAGGTTTTGCAAAGCCTTTAGAACTCCAGCCAACAGAGTGTAGCCTCAATATCCAGCAGGAAATATAAAATTGTGCCTTTTTACAGCATTTACAATATCCCTGGGCTAAATTTAAGTGATACCAGCAAGTGTGGAGTCATGGGTGGTGCGGGATCTTTAAGAAGCCTCATCTGCCAGCCAGCTGTGGAGCGCTGGACCATGAAATCTGTGGCACCGTCACACAAGTCAGTCCAAACTCCTGTAAAATTCCTGTAAAATGAGTTGGGTAATACTAATAACATGCAATATCGCAGAGTTGGGCATATATATTCTGATAGTTACTCCTCCTACAGTTTTTGTGCTAGAAAATTAGTTTCAACTCTAAAACATGTGGCGTATTGTGGTGTGGCGTGTTTGTAGACACGTTTTTGATATGCACACTCCTTCTTGAGTTCTTTCCATTTTTCCGTCTGTTTTTCCCCCATATATTAACATGGAGCTCAAATGTTGAAAATGTACTGCCCGGTTGATGTTCTTCCCAAACCTACCAAATTTAATGTGATTCGAGAAAGAATCAAGAAAACACTTAAGAAAATATTGGTGCTCGAAGTCCTTTGTTCTTAAACCTCAAAAAGGTTAAACTCAAAAAATAAGGTGACTGGAAGAACAATTTTCCCGATACGATTAGTGAATGAGGTCCAATCATATTATATGTTACACATTTGAGACAAAATAGTGAATTTATGCTATATGCAATATGCTCAGTCCACTCTAGAAAAGCAACAGGCGAACACTACAGCATATGAGATACAGCAGATGATATACATTTGCCACGTGTGGCGGTTTATATTTAAGACATTTCTGGTGGTGACTGCTGCACTCCACACCCGGTGTAATCTTTTCAAGTTGCGGTGAGGGCTGAGCTTTCCTCCAGCAGGGGGGTTTCCTGCAGGACGCTGGTAATAATGACAGTCTACTCTCTCATTACAGCCTGGTTGGAAAGCCTTTTGATGCTTCTGGATACTCTGGGCTCTTTTCCGGCCTCCTTTTCCCACAGAAAAAGTCAAAGTGACCAAAGAGGACCCTCCACCCTCCACTGCCGCCAACAAATTTGTATTAATATCCAAAGTTAGATTACTGGGCCTCATTCACCAAGAAATTTGTTCTTAAAATCCACTTAAGCAGTTTTCACGAAGATTCTGACGTTCACCGTTTTCTTGTTTAAGATTTGTACATAGTTAATACACACATTTTATCACATGTATGTTCAGCAACACAATAGTTTATCAGGATTTCTTCAATTCTTTGATTGTGTTTTACTATTAAGAACAAATAAATTAGTCTAATCTAAATATTTTATTTTATTCACCAACCATTCTTAAGAAGAAATTTGTTACATAGAAACCTGCAGTTTTCATGAAGATTCCAACATTCACCAATGTTTTCTTATTGGACAGTTGTTCTGACACTCTAACAAAAATTTTATTGCGTGCGTGTTTGTGCAAAACATTAGCTTAATGGGTTTTCTTCTTATCCACGCAATTCTCAATCACATTTAGCTGTTTTTACCTGTTCACCTTATTTTACCTGACCAGTCTTTGTCTGATCTTTGTTATGGTATGTTGTGTTGGGACGCTGCTTCGGAGAGTTTGGTTTGAGTTTGGTAGTCTTTTGTGTGTCCATAAAAGAAAGATTTGGAAATCGCTCAACATGTGTCAAAATCATGGGTGAATATGTGGAGAGCATTTAACTTGAAATTCCCATGTTCATGTCATTCTGACGATTTGTGCTTCCCTTATTAAAAATGCTACCTTGTGGATTTCCATTTTCATTTGCTAAAACTCTCACAGTTTTAACGTTTTTCAATGTTTTTTAATAACAAAATGGTAAGAGCACTGCATGAATACAGTAATGGTTTGGAACTATATAATCATTCTACTGTACCTGACAAGATGAGGTAGCACAGATTTATGGGTGTGGAAACAAAGCGTAAGATTGTGTTGCTACGTAGGACAATTCAGTGGGTAGCTATGGGAGGCGAAACCCCAAAAAATGTAATATTGGCTTCATCTGCTAACGGACCCGATGTGAAGCCTGTGACCGTTTATTAGCATTTCTTATAAAAAACCACTTCAAAAAGCTCGAACATTCCTCCCTCCTCGGGCTGTGACATGTGGACACATCGTACCGGAGCACTGTGTAAAGACACACCGGGGGAATTTAATGAGATTCCAAACGAGGGATTATGTAACACACGCCATCGTTATGCTTGTACATCAGCTTTCTGTTTTAAGGGCTTATTGTCTGTGACTCTGCTGTTTCACATAATGATGGCGGTTCGAGTGGGCGTGTGCCAATATAGGATGGAAATATAGAACAGGGTATTATTAGGTTTGCTACTGAAATAAACAATATATTACAAAACATGTCTTATGCAATATATTCACATAATGTACATGTTAATAAGCACAAATATTATGTATACATACTGCATGTTAATATGTAGGTAATATACATAATATATATGAATATATTATATATTATACATAAATGAATGAATATACACATAAACATACACAACTATTAACTTGCCTGCATATTGCCAATTATTTAAAGTGTTTATGTGAATTTATTATGTTTATTATGTTGTAAGAATTTGAACAACTAAATGCATTCTTAGATATGCAAATGTATTTATTGATAATGACAAACTGTGGAATATGTTCAAAACATAATTACAAAATGATCTAATAGATAAATAGATTTGCAAAATATACTATAATATACCAGAGGGGCAATTATTTGCACATTTAGAACATTCATTCATTCATGATCCTAACCGCTCAACCAAAACTGGGGTCACACGGGGGCCCGGAGCCTATTGCGGGAACTATGAACGCAAGGTAGGGCACACCGCGGGACAAACACACTCACACAATCACACCTTACTGGGGCAAAATAGAATCGCCAATTAACCTGTATTGCATGCCAGAAGACTGTGGGAGGAAACCAGAGCCCCCGGTGGAAACCCATGTGATCACAGGGAGAGCATGCAAACTCCACACAGAGAGACCCTACGGCCGACCCCGGGGGTCAAACCCAGGACCATCTCCCTGTGAGGCGGCAGCGCTAACCACTGCGCCACCGTGCCGCCCCTCAGTTAGAATATATTTATGATAAATTGGTGTATGAGCTATACATAAAGTTTTCAATATATAAGTTAATGTATTTATGATGTAATATGGTTAAAATATTTATCTGATAAAAATACATATTTTATACACCTGTACATAATACATACATGTTTTTATACACATATTCATAATACTGTATATACCTAATATATCGGGACTGTGACGGACCTGTTTGAGGCAAGTGAAAGATGAATTTGGTTTTCTACTCTCTGTTTTTGTTGACCTCTGCAGGTGACAGAGCTTTTATAATCGCTTTCTTGCTCGTTCCTTCATGCTTTTCATCCTTTTGCATGGCCACTTGTTCTGTTCTTTCCCCCCTTGCCAATGCTCTTCATCCGAACAAAAAATAATACACTGTGCACCTTTAAGAGCTCTGCCACACTGGAAGATGATCAGTAAATACCGGAGGCGTGCCTCGGAATATATTAGTGCTGTGTGTTTGTGTGTGTATGTGTGTGTGTGTGTGTGTGTGTGTCTGAAAAGAAAGAGAGAGAAAGGGAGAGAGAGAGAGCATGTGTGCGTGTGCACAATGTATTTGAGTAAAGAGTCTATTTGCATGTGTGTTGTGTATATATAGAAACTCTCATTATTTTGTTCATTTGTGAATTTTTGCATCGGAGAGAGAAAGAGAATGTGCAAACGGCAAACTAGGCCAGGATTCTGCATTCTTGCCCTTTGAACATACATGTGGGGCTTGTGTGTGTGTGTGTGTGTCTGTGTTTCTGACAAAATGATCTTGGGGACAAATTTTACACTGTGCCTCTGCATTTTGGGGCACACCCTATCTAAAAGAGCACATTGGTAGGACAGTTGGTAGCGTAACGTTTAGAGAGTTGGCCCCGTGATTAGAAGTCGTAAAGGTACCACTGAGGTACTCATGAATAAGATACCGTCCTCAAACTCTGGTCCCTGGGGGCTGTAGATAGATATTCCGTCCTCAAGCTCTGGGGGGCTGCCAAAAAATGCTGCCCACTGCTCCTTCACGAATGCGTCAAATGCAGAGATCTGGAGTTATCGGAGGGTCGCCGGTTCAAGTCCCGGACCGGTAAAGGTAAGGTGCCGTCCTTCACTTTTATCCTGTCACTGCACGCAATAATCAAGGCATGATCAGTAAGTACATTTTCCAATAAGTGCAGGTTAAATAAAGCTTCAACCAACTATAAAGTCTAATTCAGTTTGACAAACATACCGAACATGCAAGAACTTTTTCCATAGCATGACATTTCTGAAGCAATAATCTTTTCATATATATGATGGATATTTCATTTACAGAGTAACTTTTAACTACTTTAGTTTAAAACTTGGCATTTGGCACTGTTCTGAAAGAAGACGCTGCCCCAGTCCACCTGACCAGCTCTCGATTTCCTCTACCCTCACTCTTGAACAAGACCCCAAGATACATTTCATTCACATACAGTATATAACAATTATATATATATATATATATATATATATATATATATATATATATATATATATATATATATATATATATTTATTATGCTTGTGGTTTTAGTGTCTTATTTGATCTTGTGCAACTACATAGACAAAAACCTGTGTGAACCATACTAATATTATATATAAGTCTGTTCCAAAACAGGAAGACTTTTTTCTGGGTCGTGGTGTTTTCATATGAAAATTGGAGAGCGTTTATACGTCCAGCAATTCAAGGAAACTGGGACTGGGTGCAAATGTTCCCATCTAAGAAACGAATCTGAATGAAGAAAGCCGGACACTCGGGGATGAAATCTGGAGCTTCCTCGCTCATCCCTCTGGTATGTGAATCTTGAGTTCATCTGCTGAAGCGAGTCCAAATGTGTCAAGCAAAGTTTAGACGTTCAGTAAGCCAGGGAGGAAAACATGCCTAGAGAGAGAGAGAGAGAGAGAGAGAGAGAGAGAGAGAGAGGGAGAGAGACTAGCAAAAACAAAATCAAAAGTGAATATACATTAGTACATTAATTAATTTAAAAGTGATGCTTTTCTAAAAGTCTTATTAATTGGAAAGTGAAAGAAAATATCAGTTTAAAATAAAATAAAATAATGGTTGCAATTGATCTGAAGATCAAGAAAAAGACGCACGACCCAAAACTGAGGAGCAACGCCTGGGAAGACTGTGGCGGGGAAAAACGTTTGTCTTAACGTACATGAATCAGATAATTAAAAAAATTTAACTCATCAGTTTAAAAGAGCAAATATTACATAGTGTAGAAAATGAAATATATATATATATTTTGAAATATTATATAAAGTAGAGAGCAAACTTAAAAGTGGAAATAAGTAAGCAAGTGAGTGAATGTCATTGTGAACACAGCACACAATGAAATCCGACCTCTACTTTTAACCCATCCATGAAGGAGCAGCTTTTTTGGCAACACCCGGGGAGTACCTCAGTGGTACCGTTACCGGTCCAGGACTTGGTCCACGACGCTCTGATCACGGGGACAACTCTCTAACCATTATGCTGCCATCTGCCAACACTATATAAAAAGAGCAACATGGCAACGTTGTGATGCCCGTGTCCAAACGTGAGGGTTCTATGCCAACTGTGGGCGGCCTTATTAAAGATCAGCAGAGTTTAAAAGGGCGATTATGGCGTGTTCAAACCCTCTCTGGTACTGACACTTGGCATTTCACTGATCTTTTGTGCTAATTAAAAGAAGCAGAGAGTGAAGCAGAGGAAACACACTCACACACACATACACACACGAACAAGAACACCAGTTGCCAGGGACTCAGTTGGTTTGTGCTTGCTTGCAAAGTCACAGTGAAGAACATTGCCTTCCAGACCTTGGCAACTTAATTAGGAGACTCCAGACGCTTTTCTTCATCGTTGTGTAATTACGACACTCACTCACTTCCAGCTTTGTGCCATCGACGAGCGAGGATTCGGGAGGATAAACATGGCAGAATGCCATCGAGGGTTGCACCGTTGGCACTTGGAACCCCAGAGACTAGAGCTTGGCAATTCATCGAAAATAAATCGAATCCGATATTCTAAATCTCTAATAACACTACCACGTGTATTGTGACATGACATGACAGCCCAGTACGTGAACACATCCCTATTTGACTGTCAATTATTTAAAAGTCGCAAAGACAAGATTCCAGCTTTAATATTTGAGCATATTTACAGTGCAAATCATCACTACTGAATTATGAAGGCAAAAAACATCTAATAGACCACCACCACCACAAATATGTGATTTATAATTCTCATATAGTAGAATTATATGATTACAGAATCCATTCCTCTTAGGATGCAGTCTACACATAGGAAACCTGGACGTCAGGATCCGAAATGCATGTTAAAATTAAAGAACCACAGGGTCCAACAAATTCACTAAGAAAGAAAAATACCTCAGCTCTAGCTTATGCATGCACAAGTTCAAGAGAACGTCAGAGAGTTTTGTTGTTTTGTAATGAGCTTGTCATTGGTGTTTGGGCGCATCACGCTGATCGGCAAGTCTGGGCAAAGCGTCGCTAGCATACTGCACCTCAGACATGGCACAAAAACACTCCTGAAAAGGAACATCATGTCCACTCCCAAAATCATGGAGAGATTATATCCCCTTTTTATTCAACAAAAAAATCCAGAAGAAAAATCTAATAATCTAATAAGAAAGATGCTGGGGATATCTTGGTTTACATGCAATATTGTGTCAATAACTGTAAAAAGATGAAAAAGATCTGTAAAATTATGCATAATGTACAGGTATTTTGTTTCCTGTATTTCCTCTGTTACACAGCAAATTTTCCCTTAATCACTTGTAAATTTTTCTGTAAAAATTGCACATAACTATTGTAAAGTAACCAAAAATAAAATCTGCCTATATATTATAATCTATCTATCTATCTATCTATCTATCTATCTATCTATCTATCTATCTATCTGTCTGTCTGTCTGTCTGTCTATCTATCTACCTACCGTATCTATATATACACACACATACACATAATGATAGTTACTTTTTTATTTTTTTTTTCTGTAAATTTTTGCAATATTCCTTAGTTAGTAAGTCATTCACATTATGGTCAGCGGTAAAATTAGACATTTTGCAATAATAACATATACTTATGTTTGTACGCATTTAAACTTACTCTGTACTCTACTCTATTTATACTCTATAAATGTCACATCATGTACTGTTAATTGACATTCTTTAAAAGGGATTTCTTTTATTCAGGGGCAGACACTAAAGATGAACTGACATACTTTTGTGTGTGCATTTAAAGCCAAACATGTGTATAGTTATATTTGGGGTTTTATAGTTAATCATTTAGTCCATAGATGCACACTTAAAAGCCCATTTCTGAGTTCCAGGATGGTCTTGTTCTCCAACATTCCCTAGACGGCCATGCATCCAATTGGTCAGTTAGTCCGAGCATCATTGCCATTGGCTATATTTTATCCGGTGCTCCTCCCACTCTCACTACATCATGTGTTAGATAAGGACTCACCCTCTCACTCAGTCATACACACACATACACACACACACACAAACGCCTTGTATTAAACAAGGACACTCCTACACAGGAAAGTATACATACACATGCACACACACTTGCCCATGCACATAAACACACAGACACTCCTGTGTGCTCACATGCACACACATAAAAATCCACACTTGCATGCACACACGCACACACTCATGTGCGTACACACAAACGCGCTCACTGTCAACACATCAGAAAACATTTATCTGCATAAACTCATCGTTTCCAAATTGATTTTCCCTTCAAGGTCTTTCTACGCCTCTTTGGATTCGTCTGGCTTTTGATGAAACATTTTAACTTTATTTCGCATATGTGCCGTGATTATGTAAAGAGCAGGCATAGCGAAGCCTTTACTCTGCCTTATGAAACCCAAACCAGTCAGGTTCTATCAGCCGTGAGAGAGACGCCCCTCACCTCTCTGTCAGATTTTTCTCTTGCTTAAACACAGCATGGATCCATCGACCGCCAAGGCTGAAAAGCCTTTTTAAAAATGCCTTGCAAGACGTCTCAGACACACAGACAAAATAAAGTAAAAGGAACCAGGCTTTTGCAGACATTTTGGATAGCATGGATTTTTTTCCCCTCATTCTTTTGCGTGGATGTGGAGGAAGGTGTGGTATGTATTTCCAAGCCGTGGTGCTATATTTCGGAGCGTTGTAAAATGTCATGGATTTGCAGCTCTCTTTACACCAGAGACAGTAGCAAGGTGTCTGATCTGAGACCTGAAAGAATTGAAAGCTAGTAGATATTCGCTGCTAATTTGGTAATGCACTTTTTAAGACTGTCACAAGTAAAGTGGGTTTTTATGCAGTAGCTAAAATCATCCTGAACCGCATTAAAACCATGCAAAACATAAGTTGCTTCGAAGTGATTACCTGACACCAACACTTTGACAGGTTCCAAAAATATCTTAAGCTGGTTTGGCATATTGATCTCCTATCGAAACACAGGTTAGGTTCCTAAACACATCTTAAGTTGGTCAAAATTGTAAGTAAAGTGAGTTTTTTATGGACTAGCCCAAACCATCATGAACCAGTACCAAAATCAGCCATAAAACCTTCAAAACCCCATACTAATTGTAAGGTCTCAGCCCAGACCAAGGGAGGACTTCGCCTCATCAGAAAGGCCATCTGACCAGGACTCCAATTCCAGACCTTCACAATTACCCCAGACTACCAGATCGGAGTTTTAACCAATCACATCCACATCACCTGTATTTAAGGACTTTCATTTGAAACCATTCCCTGTGAAGTATTGTTATGCCTAGTGCTACTTACAGAGCGTTCTTTGTGTTTGCCTGCCTCCGTTTTGACCCTTGCTTTCTGTTTTTGGATTACCCCTATGCTTCTGGCGATTTGGATGTGTTTGCTCCGTGGACTGTGTTTTTTGGTTCTGACCTCTGCCTGAATAAACTCTTGGTTTTTCGTCAGTCTACCTCTGTGCCTGCGACCTAGTTCTGTCGACTCTGCGTTTGGCTTCACCTGCCGGTTGTTACACTAATCTTCGTTGAAATGTTGATTTTCAACTAAACTAGCTTGAAAAGTTCCAAAATGCAGCTTAAGTTGCTTTGATTTACTTATTTTGAACCAAGGTCAGCTCAGTGGGTTCCAAAAGCACAATTCAAGATGTTTTAATGATAATCCCACTGAAAAACCCAAAACGATGGGTTCATTAATCTAGATTAAAAGTGCTTAAACATGATGATCTGAAACCAAAACCTCATCAAAGCAGCTGAAGTTGGTTTGATATAGTTATCTCTAGCCAAGACTAACTTAAAGGCTTTGACACACTGTTCATAGCTTAACTGCTTTGATATCATCTGATACCAAAACCAGTCTAAGGAGTCTAAAACACGTTAAGATGCTTTAACAAGTTGATCTCCCCCAAATGAACCTGAATAGTTCAGAGACACATCTTAATATGCTTTGACCTTTTTAACTCTCACCAAAACCACTTTGAAGGGTTCCAAGACACATCTTAAACTGGTTTGACATGTTAATTTGGTGCCGAAACCAATATGAAGAGTTTGTTTGACATCATGATCTTCTACCAAAACCAGCCTAAAGTGCTTTGACAAGTTGATCTGGCACATAAAACTACCTCAACAGTTTGAAGACACAATTCAGTATGCTTTGACATGATGGTCTGAAAACAAAACAGCTGGAAGTGCTCTAATATCGTTATCTGGAACTAATGCCACCTTAGGGTTAGGGTTAGGTCACTAAGCTGCTTTTACACACTGATTTGGAAACAATACCAGCCTGACACAACTTGATATTCCGACATGACGTAACCTAAACCAACTGAGATGACCAGTTTAAACCAACTTTAAACCTTTCCCGTAGAAAATGGTAATAAATAATGAACTTGCCAGTGAAAACCCCCACATCAACAAGTCGACCGTGACACGTTTAGACTTCAACAGGTTGTGTTTTTCTGCACTATAAAAAGATTTGCATGATTACTTATCAGCCCAAGTCCGGCGTTAAGAGCCGGGGATATGGCGAGAGAAATGGGGGGTTTATTATAGGATAATGTATTAGAATCCTGCCTGGATTGTAGGGCAGCTCTGGAAGTTCTAGTGGCAGCAAAGTCTTTTCAAAAGAGTGTGGGTGGATTTGCACAAGAAGCCGTGTGTGTGTGTGTGTGTGTGCACATGGATATGAGAGTATGAAGAGTGCTGGCGTTCTGAAAGGGTGACAAGAGGAGAGAGAGAGGGACACAGATGGCTTGCGGTAGCGAGATGAAGAAGAGAGTCGTTTAAAAATACCTACTTCCACCAACTTACATCACAAGCAGACAGACCACACAGTCCTGGGAAAAAAGGCCAGGAATATTGTTTGCGACAAAAAAACAACTTTGACACTCTCCCACTCCGTACGTTTATGTTTCTTTCTTTTTCCTCGGACTACGAGACACATCGAGCAAGTCGAGTTGCTGTTTGCAAGCCGTAATAATGTGATGCCTGCCAGGCTGTCGTCCACTTCACCCTTCTACATCGATCCAAGTTGCATTACAATATGATTTTATATTGATATAATCTGTTGGTATCAATAAATCTGTTACATGATACAATTACAGCTAGGTTCAGCTCGGTTCAGCTCAGCCAGGTCAGCTCAGCTAGACTTAGTTTAGCTTGGTTCAATTCAGCTCGGCTCAGCTTCGTTCAGCTTTGTTCAGCTCAGCTCTGCTTGGTTTAACTTGGTTCTACTCGGCTCGGCTCAGCTTAGTTCAGCTTGGCTTGGCTTGGTTCAGCTCAGCTTGGCTCAGTTCAGCTTGGCTCATCTCAGCTTGGCTCAGCTTGGTTCAGCTCAGCTCAGCTCAGCTTGACTCGGCTTGCTTCAGCTTGGATCAGTTCAGCTTGACTCGGCTTGGTTCAGCTGGGATCAGCTCACCTCAGCTCAGCTTGGCTTGATTCAGCTTAGCTCAGTTCGGCTAAGTTCAGCTCAGCTCGGCTTTGTTCGGTTTGGTTCAGCTTAGTTCGGGTTAGCTCGGCTAATTTCATCTTGGTTCAGTTCAGCTCGGCTTGGCTCAGCTTGATTCAACTCAGCTAGGCTTGGCTTGCTTCAGATCAGCTTGGACCAGCTTGGCTTGGTTCAGCTTGGTTCTGCTCTCTTAGACTCAGCTCAGCTTGGCCAGTGAAGGAGTGATGTTGGTACTCGAAGCAACAGGAAGGAAAGAATAAAAGAAAATCAATCCAGTAAAAAGAGGTCAGAATGAGTAGAGGAGTAGATGGAGTGGAGGAAGGCCTTTAAGGGCTGGCATTGCGCCAGGATGCCAGGTAGCTTGCTGACAAATGTCTGCTGGCATTGACCCGCATGCTGGAAGGCAACATGTGGAGACTGTTTAAAACTCGTCGGTCTGAGCGAGTTTGTTTCCAGCCATGGTTTTTTGCACTTGCTTTCACGTCAGATAATCAAAACTTTGGAATATATTGCTGTTCCTCTTGAGTAAATGCAATGCCAAATTAGGAAACCAAACGCACAAACCCAGACAAGGATCTGCGTTGGAACGACAAATATATTGTTTCGGAGCGCGGGGGCACACGTCTTGTGTTTAGTCTTCCAGAGTAAACATTTAGGCTCACAATTACAAATCCAAACCGTCTGCAGATGACTGCGGTTAACGCAAGAACCTCACAGTAGCAAGATACAGCGATTTTTCTCAAAAAATCACTCCAGTTAAAAAAGTCCACTGAGTATCTGGATAAACTTCTATATTCTACCGTAGTATTCTTTTTTTCAGGGTGATAATGGAGCATTGTTGGTGGCGGAAATGTTGGGGGTTCGAGTCTCAGGAGAACCAAAAACCAAAACTGAGGACAGAGACCAGAACCGATTAGGCAGAAAAAAATAAATAAAGTATTATTATTATTTGGAACTTAGTGAATGAGTGTTTCCTCTTGTCACTTTTCAAAACAAGAATATTACAGGAATCTAATTTTAAAATCTAATTTGTCCATGTAATTTAGAGGGAGTATGCAACAAAATCAGACAGTGCTGGCTACCCCCACGACTTTCTTGCAATTGCTGCTCACCATATCTGTTGTGAACTAAAATTTTCACTGGTTTATTTCGTCTCATTAAAATAATACGTCGAAACAACTAGGAGTTAACTTGATCTGTATCATGAAAAAGATTTAACTGATCTTGTCCAAAAAACATTTTAAAGGCACTAAATTATTAAAACATTCCTTTATATTTAGCGTTTTTACTGAGCAGAATATTACATAATACATGCAAAACCCATTAAAGAGTCGAGGTTAGAAGGGAAATATTCAAGTCTATGATTACACAGACAACAGGCAAAATGCAGAAAACTAACAACTCTCTACAGACAACATGCATGGGTAAATACGGCCATATCCAAAAACTCTTGGCTTGAATCTGGAAATTCTTGCCTTCTGTTTAGCACGGCTGCATATTTGCCACGCTGGCTAGAAGAGATATTAGCAAAAATATTTGACTCATAGAAGGCACATTTGGCTGTACACTTGAGAATATGTGTTTAGTCATTTTGGATTTTGTGTCCAGTAATTGAAGTTTTGGAGTTTGCATGTTCTCCCCGTGTTCACATGGGTTTCTGCCGGGAGCTTTGGTTTCTTCCCACAGTCCAAAAGCATGCAATATAGGTTAATTGGTAACATGTGAATGTGAGTGTGATTGTGTGAGTGTGTGTGCCCTGCGGTGTGTTGGCGCCAGCACAGGGTTTGGACCCCGACTTGCGCCTGTAGTTTCCAGGATCCCGGTAGGGATTAAGCGGATCGGATAAGGAATGAATGAATGAATAATTGAAGTTTTGCCAAATATATAATACTTTTGTTATTGCTGAAAACACTATTGAGTCAAAACATAGTTTACTTAAGTTTTTTGAAGTTATTTGGTTGTATCTGAAGTTGTGATATGGAGTCATCAACGATCAGTTCTCTATTTGATTAAATTTAGAGACATCTGGTTAAAACATCAACTTGAAATGGGGAAAAACTGTTGGGAGGGATGTAAATCACCAGTTTCATCATCATAAGATATTCTACAGATATGTGATATAATTCGGATACGATATGATTTCAATTTGATTCTATTCAGGAGAAAGCAATCGATATGAGACAATATCAAAGGCTAATTTAACATCACTTCCATTCATATAAAATCACAACAGCCATCTAAAATATCATTTATTGCAGACATTTAATGAGAAAAGTAATCTTCTCTTTTAATAAAAAACAGACCTCCTGCTCGGTGTAAATGAACATTACGATATGTACGATGTACTGTATGTTCAATGCTTTCATTTTGGATCAAAGCTACAGGTCGAATCAATGTATCATTACACCCCCAGCAGTTGTGTCAGTATAGAGATCAACAACTCTCTTCATTTTATCTTAATTTGACATAGTTTAACCATCAGGTCAACTGGTATTTACTATAACATCTATAAACAATCTTTATCATTTCTCCATTTCAGCTTTTTCACCCTTTCAACTTTTTTAGCACTCAATTTCTTCAGCAATTGCCCCTCTAGTATAGTAGCGTTAACAGTTACGGAGTTGATCACATGATCGGTTCAAGTCCCGGACCAGTAAAGGTACAGCTGAGGTACTCAGGTATGGTCCCCAAGCACCACCCCCGTGCTGTCCACTGATGCTTCATGGATGGGTCAAATGCAGAATTCATATTTGGTTGTGGTGCACTGTGTGTTTTGCTGTGGTTTGTTCACAATTACAAGTAATTGCTCACTCACTCAGTTCAGATGGTTATAAGTGTTTTGGAGTAGCAACAACTGAAGTAGATAATCACAGGTTTTGGCTCAGTCATGGATGCATCCTATCATCAACAATGCTTAAATTACCAACATTACACTACTAGGAGTCTAAAGTGCAGTTAGAGGCATGATTGCAAGTCTTTGAGCAGAGAAGAATACGAGTCAGCAGGTGCTTTATTTCTCATATCAGGATATTTTTCATTCATGGTGCAATTTTATGGGCAATTTAGTGAAATGTATTGCAATTTTAATGTATGGCAAGAACCACATATAAATAACTCATACAGTTCTCCTTTAATTGCAACCATGTGGCTAAATTAGAAATACTACTAGCTTCATACAGTCATTACACCTTCAGTAATTCTCTGCACTTGAAAAAAAAATATTAGAGAAAAAATTATTATATTACAGAGCCTGAAGGATTGTTTGTGTGTTCGGACTTGTCCCTGTTTAGTTTTGGTTGATATGTCTTTTTTTCATTAAAAGAAATGTAAGAAATATAAAACCTAAATGTTTCATTTCATTACAGAGGTTATACAATATAAAGGCAGTCCAAATCTAAAAAAATAAAAACGTGTCCCCAAGTCAGTGTTGGGAAGTAGTGACACTACTCACTCTTTTTTTTCAGAAGCATATTATGCTTCAGATGCAAAAATACTAATATTTTTCTCTTTTTATAAAGGTATTTTCAACTGTCTCTGATTGGTGTTGAATTGGCAGAAGTGTTACCTGATAGGCTAAAGTGCTCACATGGCACACGCTCATTGGATCACTACATGCTCTGGGCAAATGAAACCTTGGTGAAGAACGATCAACAGTTTGTGGCTGTATTTATCTAAATGTATGACTCTCAGAGGCCAACAGACAGAATTTACACTTTTGAGTGTAACTTATTGAAGCAGGAACTCGAAACACTTTGTAACCGCAAAACCTCATTGAACTCTTATTGTGATTTTTGGTGTAAGTTATTTCCAAAGTGTAATACATTATAGATTACTATGATAGTTACCGTTATTAATTCATTATTACATTATAACGGTGGAAGTAGGACTTCTAAAACGCTAAAATGTAGTTAAAATTCTACATCCAGTGGAGGGCAATGTGGTGTACCTTAAAGACTGTAGGCATACAGTGTACCTTTAGCCGTCAAGTTTTGTGGTGTTGGTGATTTTATTAAAACAAAACTGCACAAAATGTCGGGTAAAAAGTGTGCTGTAACGGCCATTGCTAAGATATGTAAAGAGTATTATAATATTGAATTTATTAGTAATGCCTTACATTACTGTGTTACAGTAAAAAGCAATACATTACTGTAATTGTGTTACTTTTGAAATGCGTTACTCCCAACACTGGTGATATTCAGTATTAGTGAATGAAGCAGCTTGGATGTAGTATGATACTTTTCACTGTAGCGTCTAGTGTACCAGCTACAGAAAAAAAAAGCAGCAAACTATACACACGCTAACTACTACTGTATATTAAAACAGTAGCTCGGTTGTAGTTTAGCTACATTTAATCCCAAGTAGTTTGTAACCTAAAATGTTTTCCCAACTCTGCCAAAAAGAGACATATAGGTCTAGTTTTTTGCTTATGGATTAAGGCCAGTCTTGGACTAAATTGCAATACCAATGAAGATTTACCCAAAACCCAAAAGATAGTCTAGGACTAGGCTTAGTCCTGGACTGGGAAATTGGCCCTTAGGGTTAGATTTTGTGGCAACCGTAGGCTTATTTAACCAGTCATGACTATATCTATGGAATGTCCCCAAAGGTGCAGTGAAGCAAACGTGTGTGTTTGTACTTTCATTCTGTTCGTCTTCGAGAGCACTTTTGTGTGTGTGTGTGTGTGTGTGTGACATGCTTCTGTTTTGCATGAGCTGCAGGGCGAACCCGTAAAGTTTAATTATATATTGCTTCCCCTGTGGAATTGAGAAGATTAGATCAAAATTAAAATGTGTTGGCACATAATCGTGGGGGTGTGTGTATGTGTGGGTGGGTATGTGTTTGTCTCTGGGAGTGTGTGTTAGTGTGTGAGAGAGAGTGAGTGTGTGTCTGTGTATATTCTCCCCCACGACTGAAGCACTTCCCACATACCGTCGCAGCACATCCGAGCTTTCGCTGAACTTCAGTCCTCAGCAGCAGACGTTAAGCGATTATTTATAGTTTTGCATGAAACATTCATAGATGCTGCTCAGGATCGACTTGCATAAACATCAACACACATATTGCCGTAAACGTCCTGAGGGGAAATAAGGACTGACTTTTGATTCTATTAAATTCAATTAAGTAAACAGGAGTTCACAAGCCACACACACACACACACACACACTATATATATATATATATATATATATATATATATATATATATATATATATATATATATATATATATATACATATATATATATATATATATATATATATGATTTGAACTCCTTTTTAAAATAATTTATGCTAATTCTAAAAAAATATTTATTAATTAAGCTTAAAAAAAAAATTAAAGAATCATTTTGTATGTATTTCATTTTTTGTTTTAAAAGTTTTCAAATATTGGTATTGTATTATCATTTAGCAAATATGTCTCTTGGTGCATTTGTTTTATTTTTCAACATAATCCATAAATTAATATATATGTTTAAAAACAATAAAATTCATTCTTAAACATATTTGGCAAAAATACACGGTGTTATGATTATATATTTAGAATAATATGTGTTTACAAATATATAACAGTTATGTTATGTGAATGTGTTGCATAAGATATATTTAGGGCCTATGCAGTGGAACACTACGTGGTACCCTATTGTTATTGTGCTTTATTTTTTTTTTTCTGCCTTTAAAACGTGCATTGTGGAGAAAACGGTAATTTAATTCTACAGCTGAAATTTGGCAGGTCTGAAAATTTAATCACCGGAAAGACTATTTTTAATTTAGGCCTCATTTTGGCGGTAGAATATGCAACAAAATGGGCCTGCTTGGCGACTGGCAAACCCATACACCGAGTGTCAAGTAGAAATTGCCTAAAAAGGGTAAATAGCTTTGAAATTTGGCAGGTAGGTCTTGATTCTTACCCAATTACTGAGGAAAAAATCATACCACTTTGCCCATATTTCCAACAGTTTAACCTCACCCACTATTCACGCAGGTCAATCATTGGCACCACTTAACATTTGGTGTATGCCATTAAGTTACTATGCCTGTAATAACTTTGAATCAGAAGTTCATTCTTAAAAATCTTATACTATCTTATTTCTTAGGCTACATTTAATCTAATAAAACCTCATATGCTCATTTTTTTCCTCCATACGATTTTTTTTTCTTAACGCATAACTAGGCTAACAACTAGATCCCTGATTTAATCCAATCTGCATTGTAACTGGTACATTCTTAACTCCAGACATCTTCTTTAATTATTATCAAGTATATTTTTAATTTAGGTTTTCATTTGGCTGTATTTAAATAAATGCTCGCTTTGTGATAGTAATGCAATGCCAATAACACCTCGAATATCATGAGAAATTAGCTCTGAGGAGCTACCGCTAATTTTCACATAATATGAAATCAGATATTTAAATCTCAGCATATTCTTCTTAATAGTTACGAGCACATTATTTACCTATTCATAATAAACTATTTTTAAAGTTAGCCTAATAAGTTTTGAACCGTGAATATGTAGAAAAAAGATGAAAGATATCAAATCTTCGCAACATATATGCATTTCACTTTGTAAAAACTGATAAAGCTGTGAACTGCATGGGCTCTAATCACTTTCTCGCTTGCAGTTATATTTTAATATATTATTTATTTTTTAACAACATACAATAAACGAACATTTCTTGTATAGGTGAAAACCGATTTCAGCTTGGACCACACGTAGAGGCTCCCAATTAACCAAATCTGATGCTGTTAATAACTATAAAGACTAAAATATAGATCCAAAACATAACTGATGAAATATCTTAAGGTTAGATGGGTGTGTGGATGTGAGCTGTTTTAAAGTGGCTCAACCGCTTAGAACTCTAAGGTTCAAATCCTCACACACACACACATGCCTAGAAGGAATAAGATGAAATGTCAGGAGACACTTTCTAATAATATCCCTTCTGCTGTTCCCTGTCACTTCACGCTAATAAAAAATGTCCCTGCCGTGATGAAAAGATTATATAACATAGTTCCCACCGTCGGGTTTATGGGCTTTTTAGAGGATCCTCTTTAGCACCAAAGAGAGAAATGTTCTTGGTGGTTTATACAGGTTTTCGTTAAAAGACTCCACCAGAAAAAAAAAAGGGCATCTTGCAAAGGAGTTGGAGACACACACTTGATGTGGAATATCTGAGAAAAGTTCAAAAGTTGCCTGATTAAAAGCACCTTGATCTTTTTCTCACTTTGATCCCCGTTATTCAGTCCTGGTGTAAGCAGCGTTTTAATATGGGCGTCCTGACCAAGTGTGATATTGGACCATCTCTAGGTGGAACAAGATGTACAAAAAGCAAACATAAAATAACTAAAATGGACCCACTTGAAGCTTTATTATGAATATACCAATGAAAGAGACATATTTCATGGAAAATATTTGATACAAGACATGACCATGTGATGAACTTTGCAAGACATAATGTAATGAAAGTACTGATTATTTGTCATTGTGAAGACACTACAACACAGCACACAGTGCAACACAACAAAATGTAACCTCTGCATTAGACCAATCCATGAAGGAGCAGTGGGCAGCACCCGGGAAGCAGTACTTGAGGACAGTACCTTACTCATGAGTATCTCTGTCCTCGATTCAACCGCAAACCTCCTGATCACGGGCGAACTCCTTAACCTGCTATTTCTATCAGCCCCTGGAAAGAGTGATACCGGCGCTCCCCATGCCTCTTGAAACACCAACATTTCGTTACTGAAATAACGCGCAATAGAGACACTTATTCAACGAACAATCACCCATTCTGGTGCTAGTGTGAAACTTGGTATATCCATTGTATAACGACTTCTGGCCACACAATCCTCCCAAATCCATAGTGCGGTGGTTCTGTTTACTCTGGCACCCAATCTGATGCAAAAAACATTAGCTTTGTTCCAGTGACTAAAGCCGACTCTGCTACCCTTTTTCCATCTCATAATCAGGATCTGTTTTCGCTTCACCTTAACGCTTACAGAACTGATGTGGTGCAGAAGCACCCATTGATGGAATAAACAGTTCGGAACGCTCTTTGTGGTGCGCGTGTTCAAAGGCGACGCCGGGCGCGGGCTGCATCTGAGGCCCTGCTTGACTGTGTTGTATTCCGAGGAGGGGCGAGTTCTCTAATTAAAACCCAGACGCGCCAAAATGTTCACCATTATCCCCAACCTTCGCTTCTATAAATAACTGCCGCACGGGGCAAATAGTCGCTCGGGCATTGTTCGGTGAACCGGGAGGGGGGATGTTAAAAATGCAGAACGGGCACGAGCTGCTAACAATTTTGCGGAACGGCATCATTAGCATTCCGACATGTTTGCGTTCCGTACTGCTGACTTGTTGGCTTTCTGTTAAACAGAGAAACAGTGAAGGCCTGTGTGCAGTGGAAGAAAGTTAACTACATAGGCAATTCTGGAGAAATTGTGTGATTGCTGTGTGCAGAAAAGAGTACAACTTTTCAAGACTTTTATTTATCACATGCTATAATGGTTACAGAGCCTGGGGAGCAGTGCTTAAGGACGGTACCTTACTCATGAGTACCTCCTGAGTGGTACCTTTACTGATCCAGGAACCGAATGGGTGTCGGGGCCAACTCTGGTGACAGGACCAACCCTTACAAAAATTTTAGGCTTGTGGCAAATAGTTGCCATGAAAATTTGCAGCAAAGGTATATTAATTCTGCAAATTAGCTTTGTGGCAAACTTCTAACCAACTTTTGCACCTGGCAGATGTTTCACCAAAAGTTCACTACTGGCAAATTGTTTTGGCAAATCACAAATACATTTGTCACTATCATAATATAATATGATTATTGCCTCGTTTGTCATTAGTGGCTGATAATGGCAAACTTGTAAGGCAACATTTTCAGGCAACCCACTGTCCAATTGCCAATTAATCCACAAGTTTGCTTAAACTTGTTATAAATATTTTTGCTTTTGCAAGGAGCCCCCAAACCATTACATATCACTAACTGCTGCTTGAAGCCCAGAAGAATTTCTTTATTTGACTTCCAGCTATTCACCGATGAGACTCAGGGATTCATGTTCATCAGAAGACATAAGGAGGGAAGAGAAGAGAGAAGATGAAGGAGGAGAAAAGAAGAAAGAATGCTGATCAATACTGCAGAAGTGGTACTACCACCAATACGAGTGCTATTCTACCTCTTTGACACCAGGGGACGCTCAAGTCAGAACGGGGTAACCACAAGATAAGTAATAACGCAGTTTTCTTTATGTATCCATCTTATTACAACCTGTCCATTTTAACTGTTTTTTTTATTTATGCTTTATGTTGGAACTAGCGTAGCTAGTCAGCTATGAGGTGTAAGCCACTTCAAGATGGACATTACCTGGGAGGACCACCGACACAGTCCTGTAGCTCTGATGGTAAAATATTACCACACCACAAAATATTACCACACCCATTACCACCCCAACTAATAGAGGGTAGATGATATATGACGCCAATATTTTTAATTACATGCCGTTGTTGTAGTATTTCTATATCTATCTTTTGAAAGCACTTTACTTTTACGGAGCTTTATAGCCAAGCCATTTTTGGGGAAAAAGGTGTTGGTGGTTTCTCCACAAAATGAAAAGAACAAACAAACAGCTTTAGAGGGTTTTTTCAAGCCTCAGCCAAAGATGCTGGTCTTCTTCGATGGAAGGAGGCGAGTAGAGGTTAAAAGCTGGCCTCAAATATTATAAAAACATCTTCCTTTTAGAGTAAAAGCACTTACAAATATAGAAAATCAATTTTTTTCCAGTTATTGGGACAACCCCTGGACCCTGTGATATAAATGAGCGCAAATGAATCTGCTGGATAACTGGACGTTTGACCACAAACCAGTAAACAAAGATGGCGTTCCCCTTGTAACCATGGAGCTTAAGGTGAATAAAAGTCTTGTTCAAAGTGATTGACATTTTGGGGTGGAATTAGTTTAATAAATTTAGTCTAATCGGTAAAAATTTAGATTAATAAATAGGCGTAAATAAAAGAGCTTTAGATTATTTCTGCAGTGGTCACATGACCACCTAACATACTTGATTTAATGCACTGATTTTTGAAATAAAATTCCTTCAGCCTAAATGCTTCATAAATAGCTGTGAAAATAATAGACAATCAGGTGTTATTAGATTGTCATTTGAGCTTTTATCAGGATGTCCCGGAGAGCAAACTGACATGTGTACCAGCTAATTGAATAGGTCTGACTTGATTGCAGGAGACGGGGGAGAGGAAGAGATTAATATAAAGTGATGCCTTCTATCCATTAGAGCTCTTTCTTCGTAAGCCCTTTTATTAGATGGCAGTAATTTACTCTGGCTCAGCATTTTTCACTCTCCATCTCTCCACCGTTCAGCGATTCTGGCAAAAGTATGAGACTCGCCGCTTTTGTTTATTTTTATTTATTATCCAGCTGCTTATTGATGGTTATTTACTGATTTTTATTGTTTTGATGCCGATTAAGCCGGTTAAGTTGTGGTTTGACCTGCAATTTTTAGGTTTCAAAACACAGCTAATGACGAGTATAAGTCAAAATCACTAAGTCAAAATTCTGTTGATGACCAAATATCTTTGTCTCTTTAGTTTAAAGTTTACAGTTTACATTTATATTGTACTTCTAGTTTAAAGTGTATATTTTATATTCTATTTATATACGTATTTCATTGTCCCTTATTTGTTCCTTATTCGTTGTTCTTTGTTGTTTGCACTGTTTAAACTGGAGCCACGCTATCTCGCTCCTCTGTATACTTGCTAGTATAGCAGAGATGAAAAGAAAAATAAAGTTTACTTTTTGACTTTGGTTTTGAGGCTAAAGTAAGTTCTACTGCAACTAAAACTGCAACCAAAAATTTGGAAAAGGCGGCACTGATTTAACTTCATTTTTGGTAATTGTATGAATAGTAGAAAAGCAATTTTTGGGGGAGATATTTATATAAATATATACATTTATACTTCATTATGTCAAAATATAAGCCCACTCTCTCTATTTCACAGAGGTAATGTTTACTATTGAACTGATTGTTTAAAACATTCATGTTAAACTGAACTAAAGATTTTATGTACATTTAATGCACAAAAAAGATTATTCCAATAACTGTAACTGAAGTTTTTCTCCACTTGACTGCTGTGGCAACATTTGCACATATAATTAAATATCTCATGTAACATATTTTCAGAGTTATATTTTATCGTCTATTTATTTATTCTGTATGACTTTTCCGTTCTCTTGAAACTGGAGCCACGTCGTCTTGTCTCTCTCTGTATACATACATACAGCTGAGATGACAATAAAGTTCACTTTGACTTGACTTTGTCACTATTAATGAAATAATATACATTAAAATCTTTTGATTCAAGATTTTTTATTTGTTGTGTCCTGCCTTTTACAATCATTCTTTACTAAACCTCTAAATGCATGTCTATTTTAATAACCAAGAATATAAAGCTATTATTCTAAAAAAAATGGGCCCATGACCTACATAAAGCTCATAAATTTTTCTCTCAGTAGTAAAACATCACAGGTTCCAGACTTCAAGGTCAAGGTTTCTGTTGTGTTATTGTTATTTTTTGTTCTGGGTCACAACAATAACAACCCGCGCAGGAGACGCCCACAGAGCTGTGCTATGTCGCTGGACGGGAGAACAAAAACCATTCCCATCATTTTTTAACAGAAAGAAACGTGGGCGGAGTATGAGAGAGATGTTTTCCGGGCGGAGATTTGGATAATTGCAGAGTGCGCCGGAGGCCGCGACCTCGCAGCGGTCATCTGATCCAGAGAAGCGTCCACGTCTACACTTGTGCGTTTCTGAAAGTGTGTTCAGTCAAGATTCGGGGATTACACAAGCTCCACTTTTCACATCCTGAATTGGCTGCTGGACCGTTCCAGAAACTTCTGTGGCTGTTCCAGGTTTGACTTGGAAAGTTGTTTGGTCACATTTTAAACACCCATAAAACATATTTATGTATTAAATATAGATGTTCTTCATAAGTGTTTTTCTTGGACATGGTGAAGGTCCATGCAGAAATAATTCTAAATAAATCCCAGGCTACAAGTTAATGACACCTCTTGTGCAGAGTTACAAGCGGTCAAGAGAAGGACTTGGCTGGATGTTTATATTGGTTTTTGGCCCTCTGAACCTAGTAGGAGAGTGACATGGTCAAAAAGCTGCTGACAGGCTGCTGGTTGGGAAGTGTCTGGTACAGCATAACACCCTACCCTACCATGTCTCTACACTGTAATGAATACTTCATGCTAACATACTTCTTTCACTTACTTCAACTTAAAACAATAATTCATGCAATTCCAATGAACCTTAATGAGTTTTCAGTGTCCCAGCTGAGCTTTTTAAGTCAGGGCTCACGTAAGTGAAAATTAAAAGACGCAGATTAACTTAAAACTGTGGGCTGTAACTATGGCAATGTTTAATAGGGAATGTGTTAATCCAACACACACACAAAGTTTCTCTTTAGCTCAACTTCCGTCAAATGCTGCCTTTAAAGTTTCTGGTCCGGACATACAAATTATTTAGTATGCATGTTGAAAAATGAGCCCAAACCTTAATAATAGCAGTTCAACTGGACTGTGCTCTCAAACTGATCTCTAGTTACTATGGTAGAAGGAAAGTGGCAGCTTTGACATTCCACCAAAACCAACATTTGAAAAATTGATTACTTTTCCCAGTGTTCAATTATTTTAAAATCATGATATGATTTAAGAGATGAACTCTTTGATTAGAAAAAAAAATGTCCAAGCTTTAAAAGTAAACCATATGTACAGTAGGGGCGTTGAAATTAATCACAGAATTGATACACTGCAATGGACGATTCTGCACTGATTCAGTGGCAGACCGCAATCGATTATATCATAATGGTATTGCTGGTGATTTTCTAATGGCTGTGAAATTTCCAGCGTTAAAAGAAACATCACGGTAGTAAATATGGCTGCCCATTCTCCAATCCATGCCCTATCTGCATGCAGTGTAAAGTAATGTAGAAAAAATGATGGGAGATATCGCACCAAATCGAATCGTTGACATGATAATTGTAATTGAATCCAATTGTGAGACCAGTGAACATAATGTGCCTCTAATGTACAGTACAAACCTTGTCAGTGAACTATGGGAATAATGTGACCGACTGAGGTCGGCTTATTTATTAGATAATGTACGATTAAAGGAAAAACATCACAAAATAGCTGTGATGGAGACCAGATTAATTTTGAAGACTTTTTCTTTTCATATAAGATCAAAAAAAGAAAAATCAATGTTTTTGATGTTTGTCAACATAATTGGCCCGTATTCCAAATAAATAGAACGCCGACTTCCGACTCATTACGGCAGATCGGGTCACAACTAAAAAATTGAACTGTAATCGAGGTAAAATGTTCAATTAATCAAGATATTGATTTGTAGTCGTATCACCCAGCCCTAGTTCCTGACCTGCCATTGTGAACCTAAAAAACCCCACCTGAAGGGGTTTTCTTTGAGAATTAATCAGAATGCATCAGATTAATTCTGACACTTCCCCAACCTGATGCTTCGGAATCTCTAACCTCAAGAGCACAATTAAAACCGGTCCCTGTGCTCATCAGATATGCTAATGCATGCAAACAAATGGTTGCCACGCTTTGGACTTCACCATGACGCCCTGACACCACTCTCAGAGAAAGTTTTCTGATTATGTTCCATCTAAGAATACATTAACGTGCAGACATTCTCACTGCATTCATACGTCTACTCTTGTGTCCATCTAGAGAATTTATAATTCGAGCCTTAAGTGTATTTTTTTGACTTGATAAAGCACTGATGTTACAAAAGAGAAATATAAACTGTTTGACAGGTACAACAGAGTGCAGATATCAGTTCATCGATTCATAGTAGCAGTGGATGTAATAATAATAATAATACTAATAATAATCCACACTGCTTTCTGTGGAATTGATTTGAATTTGTGCTCTAAATCTTAATATCGTAATACTAAATATTCCAGTAATACACACATTAATAATAATAATAATAATACTGTCATTGTCTCGCACCATCCCAGCTGGAATTGCTGTGCCTTTGTGAAAATGAATAAATGAATGAATTATTATTATTATACATATACATATTATTATTATTATTAGTTTATTATGTTATTATTATTATTATTATTATTATTATTACTGATCAATAATTATTGCTTTTTGTTTTGCTTCTTATTAACCCTATTACTAACATTATTACTGTTTTTACCACTGCTACCGGTTGTTTATTATTATTATATATAATTACTGTTTTCTTCACAGTTATCAGGGCACTATGGTTATGATATCTTTATGTCATGAAATAATGTCCAAACAAAGTTAATTATGATCATCCACAAAAACCCTCCAGTCCAATAGACACCCACTCAGCCTTACTTTTACAGTGCATATCTTCAGGGAATGCATGTGTGTAATATGAGAATTTTCTCCCACTCTGTGACCAGGCACATCCCTCGTGTGTGTGAGCGGATATGAATGTTCAGAAGTGGACCTTTCAAGGTAATGGGGCTTGGTGGTATTGCCATGGTAACGGTGGAGGCGAGGGAGGTCAGCCGTCTGCAAGAACACAAATCTCAATAGGCCAAGATGACGTTTATTACAAGGCACCGGAGCATCAGGAATCAGTAATAAGCCGGAGCATCTTCACTCGATAGACAATGCGCTGACTCATTTACGCTGCAGGGACAGACCTTTAAAATCTGCTCAATCTGAAGGCCTGCAGGGAGAGAAACTGCATCGGCATCTGTGTCAATACTAATTTGGATGCTTTTACAACTCATTTTGCAGATTTTGAGATTGGTGAAACATGTAATTTCTTTTTACTTTTCTGTTCCCCCTAAAAACTTATTTGCAGATAAAGTGTTTGATAGTCAGTACGAGAAACTGTTACGTAAAGAGTTTATAAGTTTAATAATAATAACAATAATAATAATAATAATAATAATAATAAAAGTTTAAAAGTGATGGGCAGTTTTACAATAAATTTTGCAAACTCTTCATAAACAAACTGAGTTTTCATTTTAGCTGTGGTCACTCTACTTCTAACTATGTCATTTGGAAACTGTTTAGTTATGACTAATGCCAGTTCATCAAACCAGGTGTGAAAATTACATCAGTATTAAAAATCAAAACTGGCCAATACACTCCATATAAACTCAACCCGAGCCTCATGAATGGGTTACGATGGCAAAATCCTCCCAAAATTCAACCCAGAGTTACCCCTTTGGTTTGACACAAAGTGACTTACTGTACTATATTTTCTGGATTTTGTTTTATAGCTCAAGCACAAAATTATAAGTAAGATTAGCTACTAAATACATTTCCCATATTAAAAAATGCATGCTTTTTACAGGTTCACTGTGACCCAAAGTATTTTCCTTATATGATTAAGGCCACATCGATGCAAAATTATATATATATATATATATATATATATATATATATATATATATATATATATATATATATATATATATATATATATATATATATATAAGATTTTTGTGCTTGTATGAATACAATAAAAATCATTGTACATAATTTTTGTATGCGTTGTACTTGTGTTTTCTGGGTGTTTATTGATCTTGCATGATTTAGACAAAACCTATATGTATTAAATCTGTTTTATATAAAGTAAGTCTTCTCTATTTGGGCTCTCACTTAACCTAGCAGTGGTATTAGTTATCTGTATATGGAATATCCTATAGTCAATTAGAACTATTGTTTTGGTCATTGACTATAATTTTGTGGTTTAGAAAACTTCTTTGGCTGGTGGGAAGTGTGTGTGTGTGTGTGTGTGTGGCACAGTAAGTTTGCAGGTATGTTAGGTGGTGTGTACAGGCGCTGTTGCACCTTCTCATCCTCTGTAAGAACGCACTGGTCTCGATAACAGAAAGTTTGCGCGCGTTGTGTGAGTTTGTGAAGACTTTTAAATATTAAATACAGAAAAAAACATTTACCAGAATAAACCTGAATAGATCTGAATCAGCAATTCGTCCTGGAGTGGGACGAATCCATGATTTATAATACGAGTCTTGTAATTAATTAGGAAATCAGGGAGCAAAGATTGTCTCCTGGTTGGCTATTATTTCTGCTTTTCTGTTATATATATATATATATATATATACACACACACACATACACATATATAGGGCTTCTATCCCGGCTTTGACAATACAAATGCAGTATAAAACAGTTAAGCGTTGAAATTTGAGAGAGGAGAGCGAGTGAAAGAGTGAGATCATGGGTGTGTTAGAGAGCGAGAGAGAGAGATAGAGCAAGTGTATAAAAAGAGGAGAGAGAGAGAGAGGCAAGGAGTGAGAGAGAGAGAGAGAGAGAGAGCGAGTTGAGCGAGTGCATGTGTATAAAAGAGGAGAGAGAGAGAGAGAGAGAGAGAGAGTGCAGGTGTAAAAGAGTGAGAGAGAGAGAGAGAGAGAGCGAGCGCATGTGTGTATAAAAGAGTGAGAGAGAGAGAGAGAGAGAGAGAGAGAGCGAGCGGGCGCATGTGTGTAAGGAGAGAGAGAGAGAGGGAGTAAGTGAGAGAGAGCGAGAGAGAGCGAGCGGGCGCATGTGTGTAAAAAAGAGAGAGAGAGGGAGAGGGAGTGAGAGAGAGAGAGAGAGCGCATGTGTGTAAGGAAAGAGAGAGAGAGGGGGAGTGAGAGAGAGAGAGAGAGAGAGAGAGAGAGAGAGACGCTCCGTCTTGGTGCACTTTGCAGTAAGTTGCGGGCGGCTGTTGCTGGCGTGGCGGTGCTGCTGTCCTCTCGCGGGGGGAACTTCTCTCTCTCTTTCTTTTTCTCTCTATTTCTCTCTGTCTCTCAGCGGCGGCAGTTCAGCTGTCACGCGGAGCTGATGCGCGATATACCATCATCTTCTTCATCCTCCTCCTCCTGTCGCTGGTCCTGCAGCGCGCCGACGGCCTCTACAGCGCCAGTAGCCTGGGTACGTTTTACCCCTGCTTTACCCCCGCCCGATACCCCACTTGCAACCCCTGCATCCCGCGCGCGCGCGTGTGTGTGTATATATATATTAATATGAGTGTGTGTGTGCATGCGCGTGCCTGTCGGTGTGTGTAATACACACCACTCACTTCCCCAGTAGTCAACTTTATTGCGCAAAAAAAATCTCCAAAGTGCCACTTTTCCCTTTACCTGTCACACTTATGCATGCCAGTTACTATTATTTAAAAAAAGTGTGTGTGTGTGCGTGTTTGTACACAAACGTGTGTGGTTTGTAGGCATTAGTGAGGAGCTGCCAGTCCCCTAAAAGATAGGGATATTTGAGTGTTGAATTCTGTGATGTGAGAAAAATGTGCTTTTCATAGAAAAGTTGCAGGTTTCTTTGTTAATTTTTGTGAAGTCCGTTTTTTTAGGGAGTACAAAATTAGTTCTAGTTTACTGAGGTTATGGTTAGGGTTAGGGTTAAGCGTAGTATTATTATTATCTAGCCATTATGAGGGTAAAGAGAAGGACCTCTGTAGAAAGATACTGAAACATCATAGAGTGTGTGTGTGTGCTAAAAGGTGATGAACGTTCTGTGGAGTCTAACGGCAACATTTATGAGTTAGTTCTGGAGGTTACCGGAAATAAATCCTAATCTGGTTTTGCTTCTCCACTCATTCTGTCTCGATGATACTGATATTAACATCAGCACTTAAGCTGATTTGTTATATTTCCACTGTATTCCTCCTAAACAAGTGTGGATTTCAAACTAAATGTAGGTCTGAGCTGTCAGGTTTAACTTCTAAACTGCAAAAGTGAGAAATTGCCAACATTTCCTCATCCAGAACTAAGATGCGTGCTTAGTGTGGCATAAGGTTGCTGTGTTTATTCTAGGGTGTTGCTGCACCGGATACGGATACACATGCTCCATGTGAGAGAGTGTCAGATCGCCCCAGACAATCTTTTATTCATGAATTCTTCTCATTTATAAAGCTTGAAAGATCTCTGCATGTTGCCATGCTCAGTAGCAGTTTGGAATTGGAAATATACACATACTTGGAAATCAGTGTCAGAAGTGTTTTTTTGACATAAGTACATGTTATGCATAGTTGATATTTAGCCTGTGAATGATGTAGAATGATCTCTGGTGTGGGAAAGAGGGTCTCCAGACACATTTTATGCACCTGTACCTTTAAAAGTGTAACCATTTGTGAAACAGAACTGTTTTTTTAATCAGGGATTTCAAATTAGGCTGGAATTAAGATTTGATTCTGTTGCTGATAAGCTGTGGTTTCAGTGCAGAGTGGTTTTTCTGTAAGGACCCAGACTAGGACAGACTGTACTTATCTTCATAGGTGTGGCCAGTCACCTCAGAGGCACTAAAGTGTTACTTGTGTGCGAAAATGAGATAAGGGTTACCTTTTAGATGGAGCAAACACCCAAATTGAAAAACGAATTTATATGCATTCTGCATGTGTTTATGTTCCGGCACATTGCTTTGACCCGTGTGGATCCAGCAGGTGGCTGTGCTGAAACACGGAGACGCCAAAGCGGCGCCTGTGAGCCCAATGCGCAATTATCACCCTGACCTCAGAGAGTCCTCTGCTGCTTGTGGAGAACTAGAGAACAAAAGTGTTAAATTGCGCTAACAGTCAGATTTACACCAAAAATAAAGGTGTTTAGTTCTTGAAGTAGAGCCTCTGATTTAGTTCATAATTATTACTGATTGTTCCCAACGTTGGTTTCTCTCAACTCCCATTCTGTCTGTTCCAGTTTTGAGGAATCAATTCCAACTCCACATGTCAACAGAAATGATTCTCTAATTTCAAGTCCATGAATAAACTCCAAATAAACAGGTGTTGTAAAACAAACAATACTTTATCAACTGCCTTGGTAGTTTCCAATAAAGCATTTGTTTTTACTTTTCATGCTACCAGTAAGCAAAGATTGATGTCTTCATATTTAGTATAGCATCAATTCAGAGTAACTTCATCCATGTTAAATTCATAATTGATCCAAAAGGATACTGAACTCAAACGTTGAAATGAAATCCCTACAGTTCAGTAGTGTAGATCAAGGCTGGTTCTGGTCTTTTTTCATCCACCAAACCTCTAGAGGCAATATAGATTTACCTGAAGGACACAGAGCGTGAAGGGTTACAATGGTAAACCCAGGCTTATTTAGTGACTAGAGATATGTTAAATGACTGTGGGAGACAAAAGCTTAGCTTTTGTCTCCAGTCCTACATATATTTTAGTTTGTTTAGGTGATTGTTCTTCAGTCATTGTGACACCATCCTAAGAAAAGGTTGTTTCCTCCCATTAAAGGTTCTTTATGGATCACAAATAAGATATGAAAATCTGTTATTTATCGTAGTCTAAACAACTTATATCAGCTGTCTGCCCTGTCAGCGCCAGGGACGGGTTAGACAGTTGACCTTTTGCAGAAATGGACAGCTGTCACTGTGACCATGTAAACACTGTAAAGATGTGACTTCCAGCACTTCCTACTCGTCGTAAAGGTCCCGGCCGTGTGTGTGTGTGTGGTGTGTTTGTGTCTCAATGGATGCACATGTCTGTGTGTGTGTGTATACACTCATTTGTGTGTGTGTGTGTGTGTGTTCATGGGTGTGTCTTTATTTTTGTTATTTGTTTGTCTGTTTTCTTGTGTTTGTCCGTGTGTGTATTTGTGTGTGTATGCATACACATTTTTGTGCTTATGTGTGTGCATGCATCTGTGGGTGTGCTTGCATGTCTATGTGTGGGTATGTTTGTATATGTATGTATATGCATGCACATATTTTTGTGCTTGCATGCAGGTGTGTTTATGAATGCAATGTTGGTGTTTGCATGTGTACATGTGCGTGCATGCATGCATATATGTAAGCTTGTGTGCATGCATGTCTGTATGCCTTTGTGTGGGTGTATGCTTGCAGATTTTTGAGCTTGTGTGTATGCATGTCTGTGTTTTTTTGTGTATGTTGAACTGTTTAAGCTAGGAGTGTAACACATGAACATGTGCCTGCACAGTATGTTTTGATGTTTGTATGAAGGTTTTAGCATGCATGTTTATTTTATGTTTAGGTGGTGGTATACTGTGTGTGCACATTTGCATATATATGAGAGTGTGTATGTATGTGTGTTTGTATTTGTATGTGTATATTTGTGTTTGTCTGTGTATGCTTGTACTTTTAATGCTTGTGTGTACACGCATATGTGTGTGCAGGCATATCTGTGTTTGTATGTGCTGTGAATGCATGCATGCGTGTCTTTGTGGGAGTGTATGCTTGCACATTTTTATGTGTGTCGATGCATGGGTGTGTGTGTGCACATGCAATTTGTTTCTTAGGTGTGTGTGTGTGCATGCATATGTATTTGTGCCATGGTGTATATACCATGGATGCGTGTTCAGGAAGCTTCTCCAGATTCCTGCAGCATCGCAGATTGGGGACTATGGACTGGTGAGGCTGCCCTTGACTGATGCAGAGGGCCGCTTCCTGTCGCACGCAGTATCCGCTGCCCCGGCCGAAGGGCAGTTCCGTAGGCGCTGGCGAAGAGAGGCGGCACTGCACGCCCCCATTTACCACTCACACGACATCGCAGGGAGGTGAGGGGAGGAGGGAAGAGGAGAAGGAGGAGCGGAGGACGAGGGAGCCGGGTTTTTACACGTCACCGTTTTTCGCCGGGAGGCGTTCCACTCTGCGTTGAGGCCTGGAATCTCGCGCCTAGTTCTCGGAGCCAAGATGGAGTGGGTAGACGCCAGACGCACGCGGCCGCGCGACTTTCAACGCCGATCGTCATATGTATGTGGGCGGTATATCACGGACGCAGCAGGGCTGTGGCCATCAGCAACTGGTGATGGCCTGGTAAGTCACTTGTTCCCCTGTCTCTGTTTCGGGTCCCAGCCCAAAAATCGAGCGGGCTTAGCTCAAAACACGCCTACTTGACTCCAGTTGATTGTCCCAGACCACATCTTTGAACGAATATGACGACTGTCAGATTAAACTTCTGTTTTCACAAACCACCTTGCGAAGTACTGTTTATGTTTCTGCTTTACTGTGTTTTCATGATTGAATCTCTTGAACCTCTTCGACTTCTTCTTTGAGGATTTAGAATCAGTTGCCTATTTGTGGAAATTATTGGTAATGAAGTTCTGTCCGCTGACCTCACCGCGCTGTAGACGATTTAAATGTTTTTGTCTTCTTGATACACTCCGCGCGATGGTTCAAGCCTGTAGCTGGATTACTATTACTGAAGTCGCCAATAAAGAGATGCGGGGGGTCGTGTTCTTGTTTTGTCACCTTTCGCTCGGAAACGAGTACCTTTAGCGCGTTTTTGCTGGTATTTGTTGCTTTTTTAATTATCAATCGCTGATGACTGCTACACCGTCTGTGACTGCCCATCCAACCTGGTGTGCTCTATTGGTCCTGTTGCTGGGGTTTGGATCAGTGTTGTACTCTGAGGGCTCAAAAACCACACACACTGACATAATACACATATGATACCAAGCCATATTAAACACAGTCTCCCTGTACATTGTCCGCTACCTTTAAAAAATATCAAACACATTGCTGCAGGTGAGTTGATAAGGTGTTGCCCATGCTGGGATTGGCGCTGGATTTTGTTTGTATGTGTTGTGTAAGAATATGGGTGCAAGTAAAGGTTTTTTTGTGTTCGTAAGGAAGATATGGCTATGTGAGTGGGTTCAAGTTTCATTTTTGAAACTGTTCATCATCACGCACCAAAGAATTTCGTTTTGCACATCAAGTTTTGATGCTGTATCATGTTCTATGGGAATGCTATGTGTACGTACGGGTGTGTAACCTTCACTAAAGGTAGAAAGTAGAGCTGAGTAAGTGTTTTAAGGTGATGCAGCCAATTAGACAGTTTTCCACTGTACAGCAGGATTTAATAAAGCCTGATTTCTCAGTAAAATGCTGTGTAAAATGCCTCCCGGGTCGGGAAACAACGAGCTACAGAAATTCATACCTGAATTAAGCTAAAAGTTTGTTAATTTGGGCTTGACAGAGGGCTGAAAAACTGCTGAGGAAAGCGTGGTGTGTGAAATGGTATTGTGTATGTTCCTGTTCAGCAGTTTGTGTGTTTTATAGGAAAGTGTATATGGTACTGTTTATATGAGATATGAACCAACATATTAAAGTGTGTATGTACTGTGTGTACTGTGCTGTATGATTTAAAGTGTAGCTTTACTGTATTGTGTAATTTAAAGTGTAACTGTGTGTTCATCCGGTGTGAGTGTAGGGTGTATGTTGTGTATGCTTGGCGAGTTATGTGTGTGATATGCAGGATGAGGTTGTACGCTTTAACCAGATGCTATAAATTTACAGTTATCTCAGTATTTAAGTCTATTTTCAAAGCAGTAAAAATACAGTAATTTTAAGAATTCATTCATTATCTTGAATCCATATCGGCGGCATCAACGCACCGCATATACACATGTCACATTCACACACCAAAGGGGCCAATTTTAGAAAACCAATTGACCCTAGCGCATGCTGTTGAATTGTGGGAGAACCTGAGTACCCACAAGACCACGGGGAATGCACACAGAAAAACCTCATGGACACAGTGTTGCGAAAGTGAGTGATTATTTGTCATTGTGAAGGGGCCAGCTGACATGGTCAGTGCCCAGAGAGCAGTGCTTGGGGATGGTGCCTCAAGGCTGAGTACCTCAGGGTGCCGCCACTGTTCCGTGGATTTTAAAACCAGTGACCGCCTGATCACGGGCTTAACTTCCCTAATTGTTGCTGTAAGAACTGTCTTTACAGGAACGCACGTAAGTGTGATTGAACCCGGGACTTTCACTGGAGGTGATTAAGCACCACCACACCACCTGCCATCCTGCTGTATTATGCAAACTAAAAGAATCAGTGTTTTTAACAGGAAGATTACTTCTGAAAAACGGGGTGGTGTTGGTCTAGTGGTCAGGGCACTCGCGTCTGAACCAAGAGATTGTGGGTTCAAATCCTACCTTCACATTGGGATCCCTGAGCAAGACCCTTAATCCCAAGTTGCTCTCAGGTAGACCCTGGAAAATGGAAGTCTAATTCTGTCTGTTTGCAGTTACATACTATATTTTGGTTGGTAGTTGGAAGTGGGAGTTTGCTCCGTAATCAGAAGGTCACCGGTTCAAGTCCTGACCCCGTAAAGATACCACTGAGATACTCGTAAGCAATGGCTACCGTCCCCAAGCGCTGTTCCCTGGCTGCTGCCAAAAGAGATTCTGCCCACTGCTCCTTTATGGATGGGTCACATTTGGTTGTGGTGCACTGTAAACTGTGCTGTGTTCACAATGATAGATAATCACTCACTAAAATGTAATTTCAGCATCGTACTGTAATCATGTGCAGTGTTTTGCTGCAAAAATACAGAAAATTTAAAAACTCCAGACAAAAACAGTTTTATACTGTAAACTTACTGTGTGTTTGAGACAAATCTAATGCAAGTGTGTAATGTATGACGTGATGTGTTCATAATATGTAAGCTGCAGGTGTATAATGTGTGTGAAACATATCCGATTTGGTGGGGTGTATTCAGAATACAGTATGCAGGTGTGTAGCGAGTGAGTGAGTGTGTGTGTGTGTGAGATATGCAAGGACACATCTAATGTGTAAGGATCTGTGAGTGTAAAATGGGATATATGGTGATGATGTGTGTGTGTGTGTGTGTGTGTGTCAGAGACATCCGCTGTGTGTATATGCAGTGTGTGAGTGATAGATGACGTGTTTGTGATATAGGTTTATTCAGAGTGTGTGTGTGTGTGAGTGTGTGGGTGTGTATGTTGCATAAATGTGTGACCGTTGAAGTGTTAGTAATTTATATATAATGCAGGTGTGTGTGTGATATGTGAGTGTGATATGCTTGAAATGATGTGTGTGTGTGTGTGTGTGTGTGATGATGTATATGATGGTGTCTATGTTATATATATGTGACACATCTGATGTATGTGTGGTATGCGAGGGTGATTGTGATGTGTGATGTGTATGTGGTGTGTGTGTGTGTGTGTGTGTGTTAGAATCATAACACATATTTGGTTTCTATTTGTATGTGTGTGTGTGTGTGTGTGTGTGTGTGTGAGACATCTGATGTGTAAAATATATAAATATACGAAAGTGAGAGTTGTGTCAGAGTATGTGCTGTGTGTGTGTGTGCTTGTGTGTATGTGGATATGATGGTGTGTAAGTGTGTGTGTGTATTACATGCATGTACCACATCCGCTGTGTGTGTATGTGATGTGTGAGTGTGATATGTATGTGATACAGTATGCAGGTCTGTGGTATGTAGGTGTGTGTGTATATCTGTGTGTGTGTGTGTGTATATGTGTGTGTGCGTGTGAAGGTCTGATCGTGGTCTCCACGCTGCCCTTCAGCTTCAAACAAATAGTCAGACGAATCTCCTGGGTTGAGGGTCTTCTGCATACAGAGCAGCCTGAAGCCCTACATCATCCCCATTAGTGCAATGCATTATCATATTATTGACATTGACCCACACAAACCCCTCAACTCATCACTCCTGCTTTCTTCAGAATCACAACCTAAAGTTTATTCCCAAGTACGTTGACGCATACAAGGAATTTGCTCAGGTTTCGTACATGGCTATGACTGACTCTTTCTGGGTTATGGAAAATTTCTAAGCAGTGTGTGTGTGTGTGTGTGTTGTGTGTGTGTGTGTGTGTGTGTGGACAGGCTTTTAGGTCTTGTAAGGACCTGATGTTCCCCAAGGCTTAAGGAGAGGTGTCAGTTTCTGCGGAGTACCTAAGGTACAACCAGTGTCTCTGAATATATATAAGTGTGCACTAAAGGTATTGTGCTAGCTTAGGGGAAAGATTATATATAATTTTGCCAAAAAGCAGATTCTGACATTGTGACTCCAGAGAAAGTAGAGCTGATAAGGTGTTTTAAGGTGATGTAGCCAGTTAGATAGTTTTCCATGATTTATAAGTTTTTAAGTGTATAAATAAACAGGATAGAGAACTATGGATTGAACAATGTACAATTTGAAACAGACATATTTAAAGAGTGTGTAAGCTATGCAGTAAGGTTATTTTGCAAACTGGAGAAAGCATTAAATTTTGGGAAAAATAGATACTCATAGGGCCAATTTCCCAGTCAAGGATTAAGCCTTAGACTAGCTTTGATTTTCAATGGTAAATCCCCATTAGTACTACAATTTACAGTAGTCCAAGATTAGGTTTAATCCATGAGCAAGACACCAGACCATAATTTATTTAAGAAACACAGGCATCATTCACTAACTGTTCTTACGTAGAAATTTGACTTAAAACCCACGTACACGGCTTTTCACATGGACTCTGATGTTCACCAGTGTTCTCTTATTTAACATTTGTTCTTAGGTAAGAACGGAATCTGCACCTGCTGAACATGTTTTTGCATGTGTGTTTGAGCATTAGCTTATTCTGTTTCTTAAGAAGAAATTTTAGAAAAAAAATATTATATAATAAATATTGGTGAATGAGCCCCATTGTTCTTTCTTGCTTTAGCATTGGCATCTTTGATGGTGTGGTATCTGGCATCTTTATTGAATGGCTTTAGCTGCTTCATTAACGATAAAATATAAGATGCAAGCCAATACTAATACCAATAAAACCAATAAAAACTAAATAAAACTATAAATACCAGCACCAATAAAACTAATGATCACCAGAAAAACTACAAATACCAGTGTAATTTAATAAAAACAAAAAAACCCTATTAATAATTAATGCATTTCAGCACTGAAAGCTATGTATAAAAGTGCTAGTTAACAGTGACAGTTAAACCTGGCATTTTCATCACTTTTATACCCAGCTTTTACTGCTATACCATGTGCCATATGCCCACAACGGAAAATCATGAAACTTTGCTTTGATTATGACACAATCTCATTTTTTAGAGCTGACATTGGGTCAGTGAAATTAAGTTTAGTGGTTCATCTGCCAAAGACAATTCATGAAAAGGTTGTTACAGTGTGGGAACTTGATGTATAATATTTACCATTTAATTGTCTTACCTTTTACGAACAGGTTGAAGAAAACGAATAAGAAAATAGAGATGAATGAGGCCAAAATGAATAGATTCTTAATACACTGGACACGTTAATAAAGCTGAAGAACGCTGAAAAGTAGTCATCGAGCCACATTAAGAGTTGGAGAAATTCCTTTTGCAAGATGCAGCAGCCAGTAAAGGGATTACAGGTGTTGAGGTGGGAACCCCTGGGTGATAATCACAGGCTTGTGTTCGCTGATGATGGAGGAAAATTGCACGGAGCGCTGAAGCTGCGTTTGGATGAAAAGGCCTCGCTTCCATCATATGGATCGAGCTCACGCTGCGGGGGCCTGGCGGAAAAACTCTTAACTCACGTTACACTGTCTTAAATACAAAAAAGTAAAGTTCCACCCACCTGTTTAACCTGCGATCAAAAAAAAAAATAAATAAATATATATATATATATATATATATATATATGTATGTACCATATTGCCAAAAGTTTTGGGACACCTGCCTTTACACACACATGAACTTTAATGAAATCCCTCGACTCATCCATAGACATTAATATGGAGTTGACTCACCCTTTACGACTAGAACTCTTCTGGGAATGCTGCCCACATGGTTTAGGAGTGTGTTTATGAGAATTTTTGACGGTTCTTCCAGAAGAGCATTTGTGAGGTCAGCCACTGATGTTGCTCCGCTCTAATTCATCATAAAGGTGTTCTGTCGGGCTCTATGCAGTACCTCCACACCAAATGCACTCACCCATGCCTTCATGGAGCTTGCTTTGTGCTCTGGTGCCCTAGTGCAAACATATCTTAAAGAGACCTGAAACCTTTTTGAAATGGTGAGTTCAGATTGTGTTCTGCACAATTTTTCATCAGTTTTCTTCTTCTGAACATGAAAAATGTCATAGTATGTGTGCTAGGTACATACTTTTTGGTATACATACTCATTTGGTATGGTTTCGTTTCATGGTTTCGTCTTTATATTCCAGACAAAACTGGTATGAAAGTTCTAAATTGGTGTCGGATTTTTTAGAGATGTGGTGGGAGACAAACTTCACTCACAGCAAGGTTTCGTTAAGTCAATTAATTGAATTAAAGCCATTTACTCCGCTCCTAACATTCCATTTATTGCTTAACAAATCTAAAAGCTAATTACCTGAAGAGCTTAACTATGTAAATAGCAACTGAATTTGCAGCATGGCCAGCTGTTATGTTATTAATTATATAATAATTATTGAACTGCAAACATAATCCTTTTAGGTCAAATCAATTGTCCTGTTCTATAAACAGCCTGAACTGAGGCGTGGAGAACTGGCTCGTGTTGGATCTCTTCTTGCCGACACTGGAACGATGAAAAATTACGGTGTGCATCTGTTTTGGTCGTGGTTTTTCAGGTCTGCTGTGGGATGCAGCAGCGTCGCTCGGCTAAGTCCTGGGAGATCGCAGTTTCATTGTTCTTGTGACTTTGAAAAATGGACTCTAGCAACTCGCAGGACTTAAAATATTTTCCCCATTCGAGCATCGCTAGCAATCTCATCAGACAAAATATCAGATATTCGGACATTTGAGTTAGAGCTGGACAGTTAATCGAAAATCAATCGCAACTTTCATTCTGAACCACTTTACCCTTAATAGTTATTTGGATTATTTAAAAAATTCTGCTAATACCTAATAGACCGGTATAGACCGATGCTGCTATCCGATGCCAATAAACGCATTTGTAACTGAGAAAAATTAGCTATTTATTTATAAATTTAATGAAATGTAGTATTTATTTACTTCTTTTTAGTTTTTAATCAGTTTTCTTTAAGCACAACAATGTAAGGATTTCCCTAATAATGCATTTGGCTGGCTAACTGGTACAAACATAAGCTAATCAAGTAAGCAGTTACTTCATTAACAATTTCACACAATTCTGAGCGCTCATCAGCAGATAGAGATGGTTTGGGAGGCACTACCAAAGGGAAAATTTAAAACTTAAGCAAAGTTAAGGATTAAGGCAAAATTAAGGGATTTAAGGAACATTAACAGATGCAATTAGACCAGGATACTGGCTGACGTTAACCAGGGTCAAGATAAACATGAATTAAATGTAACATTGGAGGGTGTGATTGTAACGGGGCACGTTAAGGTGGTGAAATGAAGAACGCAGAGTTGAGCATGTAAAGAAAAGGCAAATGCTGATGTGACCCAGTTACATTACAATTGTCATTAACGCTCTCAATATTTGAGCAGATGTTCCTCAAATAGCTATCAATATGTCAGTAATGTGAAGGGTCTAATAATCCGTCCTTGTGGAACACCACCAGACCCCGGGATTCTGGACAGCTTGTTCCGGAAGAGTAATTTCTGTACCTCCAGTTTAAAACGTTACTTTTGAATTCTCTGCTCTCGCAATTGCTGCGGTTGTGTGTGCGACTGTGCATGAACGCCCGCCCATCTCTGCTTCTTTGATTTTACTCACTTATTTGTAACTTGTTAGTAACGGCGTTTATTCGTAACACCGTTTATTCGTAACGCCGTTTATTTGTAACACTGTTTATTCGTAACGCTGTTTATTCGTAACGCTGTTTATTCGTAACGCTGTTTATTCGTAACGCCGTTTATTCGTAACGCCGTTTATTGGTAACGCTGTTTATTGGTAACGCTGTTTATTGGCAACGCCGTTTATTCGTAACGCCGTTTATTCATAACGCTGTTTATTCATAACGCCGTTTATTCGTAACGCTGTTTATTCATAACGCTGTTTATTCGTAGCACTGTTTATTTGTAACACCGTTTATTCGTAACGCCATTATTCCCATCACTGGTGGTTGGAATCTTGATAATTCTTTGCTTTTTAAAAAAAAGATGAATAAAAAAACTGATCTCAGCTACGAGTGCTCTGCGAGTTACACAGAAACTACAAAACAAAATGTACAGCCCTACCTCATGTCCTGTGACTGCTGTTCATTTTCAGTACCAGCCGAAAAAATGTGGCATTGCAGTTTCCGAAGATGCACTACTGAAATTTTACACCGTTCATTCTGGAAATGGAGCCACAAATGCTGTAAATATAAATGCTTTTTAGTAGTTAACTGCAGAGAACTGCAGTTTTATGTTTAAGCATTAACGGAAATCATTTAAAAACTGACAATTTGCATTCATTCTAGAATCGACTTCTAAAAAAGACGTATTAAGTGTATCTCGGTTATTTTAGATATTCAATGAAAGCAGGTTTTATTTTCAGTCATTTTATCAGGTTAATATGGGCCAAGTGCTCACTTAATATGGTGTATTAGTCATAACAAAAGCTGCATTTTGCTCCATACTGTTGTCGTTACGACGTGCTGCAGTTCTGTATCAAAAGCCACTTTACTTCTGTGCGGTTCTAACTGATGTAGTGAGTCAGCCCGAGCAGCCTCAAGTGCCATTACCTTTGAGTGCGGTTATTATATCAATTTTTGCACCGAGCTCCCGTTCCCGACCTCCTTGGCGCAGGATTTGTGCAAGCCAAAGATCTCACTGTCTGTCATTAGGGACTCGGCCCGTCATCGTAGCCCTCAAACGCACAATTACTCAATAAAAGCCCTATTATCAACTAGTCAGTGGCGCAGGGCTTTTGCCAGACCTGTAATTACCGTCTCTTACTCGCGGCCGTTACCCAGACTGCATGACGAAATGGGTTTCGCTACCAGCTGGGTTTTCCCTGAGCCGGGAATATCCTGGTGTAGAGATTTATAAATATTACAAAAATCAGGATATGGTGTCATAACGTAGTGGGTTCCCCCTTTGATATGGGTTTAATGGCAATTTCTACCATTTAATGCACCGTGTCCTAAGTAGATTAACTCTTCATTTCCATCCTAGGAAGCTTGAATTACACTGGGCCTCAGTCACCAATATTTTCTTAAGTTGTTTCTAAAATTAGTTCTAAGGAAAGTTGTTATACATCTGTAGTATTGAGACCATAACCCAATAGTTTGGATTGCTATTAGTAATTTATCTTTATCTTATGTTATTCTTCAATTCTACCATTGAATATTGTTACCTTAATTTTAGAAAAACTCGAGAAAATATTGGTAAATGACGCCCAGTGATTTTGTGTGAAGCAGGAATAGATTTCATGCATAAATCTAAGGTTTAATACATTCATAGTAATGTATTGATATATTGATAGCTATTGGAGGAATGTCTATTTTAAAAATGCGATATTCTTCACTTCTACCATTGCATAATTTTAGAAAAAGACGTTTTTTTCTTACATTTGTTCTTTAAAAAGTTTGCAATAGAGCAATATTTCCTAAAATTTGCTGAAGTGTGCTCTTCAGGAGCTTCAGGTGCTCTTCAGTGGATTCGTTTCTTACATAAGAACCGCATTACTGACATATTAAGCGTTAATGACAACTGTAATGTAACTGAGTCACATCAGCACTGTAAACCCTGCTGCACCGTTTTGGAGATCTTTATCTCCTGAACAGAGCTAAGCAGTCAAGCTGTTGTTGTCACCTAGCGTAAAAGAGATTTAGAAAAGACTGCTAGAAACGTAGTCATAATGTTATGTTCTTGATGGTCAAAGAGTTTTGGGATAACAAATCTGATTCCAGCACACAGATTCTGAGATTTCATCTCTTAGTAAACTCCAAGTGCTGGGGCAGTTGCTAGCATAATCGTTAGGGCCCGTTGGCCACTTTGGCTTGCCGGTTCGCGTTATGGATCGGTAAAGGTTACGCTGAGGTACTCATGAGCAAGTTACCCTCCCTAAACACTGGAAAGGGGTCAAATGTCAAATTTGGTTGTGATGCACTGTGTGCTGTGATGTGTTCACATTGACAAATAATCACTCAGTTTCTTCATGGAGACTGACTAAATTTCAGTTTGATGTAGGCAACACTCAAAAACAAGAACCTTTGTACACGCATCCCACAGAAAATATAGTCCAAAAAAAACCCCAGCCATCATGACGGTGTCGTCAGTCCAGAAAAATGCAACTTATTCTCTGGCACAATTTTGTTGCACTTGATCTGGCATTATCACCGCATTAAAAATACACACCTTTCTTGTCACATAGAGATTTCCCAGCTCAGCACGTCCGCCGGGATCTACAAACGACACCTGAAAAGTGCCGAGAAACAAAGACAGCAAGCCTATGAATATATGTCATCCTTCACACCACATTCTGGATGACTTGGGGTTTAAAATTTCCAACACCGTATCAACTTTTTCATAAATTGTCCTTGTCAGACCAACCCCTAAACCAGATTTTAGTGAGGCACCGCCAACTTAAGAGATATAACATATAAGATGTCTTGTCCAGTCGTGGATATAACGCACAGGCTAGATATGTCTGAAGCCTAGGGGTCCCCACGTGTGCCAGCCTGCCAGGGGGCCCCCGATTGGCCAGTAAAAATATCAGTTTATTAAAATAAGACTGGAGGGTGGGGCTAACAGAAAATGTAGCCTAGGGGCCCATGTGCACCTTAATCTGCTCCTGATCTTGTCTCATAACCAAAGAAATGTGGCATGTGGCGCTTGGTTAAAGGGGCACACCATCAAAGATCCCAATGACAGTGAAAGACAGAAGTATGGGCTTTTTTGTTCATGAAAAGTTAAGACATTTAAATTGTGCAATATTATTCAAAAGCAATTCAAAAAAAACATTTGCGGAGGAGTGCTGTTCTTACCGAAATTTTTAGAGATTTAAAAAGTGTAATATTGTGTAGAAGTGAAGAATTTAAATTTGCATAAGAATGTTCTTCAGCAGTTCAGTAGGTTCGGGTTCTTAACTAAGGGCAGAATCTACAAATGGTAAAGAGCACTCTTACGTAAACACTATTCTTCACTTCTGCTGTTGTTTAATTTTAGATGAAGGTGTATTTTTTTATCTGTTCTTTAAAAAGTTCCAACACTTGCAATAGAGCAATATTTCCCCAGCATTTGCCTAAGTGTGCTCTTCAGTAGTGGATTCGGTTCTTATGTAAGAACAAATCTCAAATAAGAAAAGCATCTTACGAATGACACCTGGAAAGTGCTGAGAAATAAAGACAGCAAGCCCGTGATCTGCACTGCCAAGATTTCCCATGATCCCACTGTGCAGAAAACAGGAACTAGCTGTCCAGATTCCCAGGCTCTGGTGGTGTTCCGCAGGGATGGATTATCAGACCCTTCACATTACTGAGACACTCCTCTGTTTTGCTCCATCTGTCTGTCTGCGAGACGGAGGCGAGGATGACAGCTTTTTGGCATGAGTCGTGGTGAGAGAAAATCATACTATAAAAGGGGCATGAAATATTCCAACTCACTTTTTTGCACATGCATCTACTCTGAGACTGAAAATAATAACTAGGGATGCACCGAAATGATTTTTTTGGGCCGAAACCAAAAACCGAAAATGAGGAAACACTTGGCCGAAAACCGAAACACCGAAAGAAATTATTATACCAGTTTTTTGTAATATTGCCGTTATGGCTGGGACTGTGTGTACTTACCTCACTAAAGTCAAGCATTGCATCAAGTGTGCGTCCGCGCGATCTTTTACAATTCTCCCGTGATCATGTGATCTCGCAAACCAGCGGCGCGCCGGATCAGATACGGACCACAAACGCGTCCAGTGCAAATTGGCGGACGGCCTCGGACGGAATGGAAATTTTTCGGTGGCCGAATATTCGGTGCATCTCTAATAATAACGTATTACTTGTGCTTTATGCGCGAAATGCACTTCCAGTCCTGTTTAAAGAAACTCTCAAAGTTGAATTGAAGGCAAAGCTTTACATAAACGGAGGTCTTAGTGCCCTTTTTAGGTCTACCAATTTTCACACAGGTGAACATGTTTCAAATAAAGGCGTTAGAAAGTAAAAATACTGCTAACAATACTAAGTACCTGTTCACATATGTTGCGATGTCATGCACTTGTTGGTGTTGGTCTGGTTAGTCTGGTTGGTCTGAGTGTGTGATAAACGCAAGTAAATGTAAATGTAATATATTAAAGCCAATGAAAGTCTCAGTTCGTGGTTCATTGGTGTTCCACAATTGGAAATCAAAAATCAACTGTGCAACTACTCGAGGAACTTTTCAAAGCACAAGATTTGAATTAGAACTCGCAGGGAACTTTTACTAGAAGCCAGTTGCGGTTGATGTCGAAAGTGAGATGACACAAGCAAATTGTGGCCATTTTCTGTCATTATCGTAGGCATGTAGTCAGGCATTTTGTAAACGTCAGAATAAAGTATATCAAGGTCTAACACATTACCTGGACAAAAAGAATATCTTAAAATGCTTCACACTTATGATGTCATTCACAACATTTAACAAACGCTGTATTTCAGAGTGACCTGAATTTCTGACTGCCTGGAGCTGCTTGGGGTTAAGAGTTTTGCAAGATAAAACCTAGACATACTGGAGCAATCTTGCAAACATCCTACAGATACAGTAAATGCACAAGCAAATGGGAGGTTTAATTGAAGTTTTAACCTTCACTGGTCTCGCGATTCGATTTGACTACGATTATCAGGTCAACGGCTCGATTCGATTCGATATCTCGATATGCATCACGATATTCCCCATTGATTTTTCTACATTACTTCACATTGCACGCATATTGGACATGGATAGCAGATTGGACAACCATAGTTACTACCGAGAAGTTCTCTTTAACTAGAATTTCATGTTGTAGCCAGATAATCACCAAGCAATGTCATGATATATATAATCCAGGGTTATCAACTGATTCTGTGCCAGGAACCACCACTGCTCAGACTAAGGTTTTGAAAAATAAATCAAATTAAATATTTTTTAAACGTTAGATTTCAGTAGTGAAACTAGAATGCACGTCACGGACCACCTGCAATTCCGTCGGTAACCACAAGGGGGCACGGACCACCGGTTAAAATCCCTGATATAACTGATTATGGTCTGCCACTGCACTGATGCAGAACCGTCCACGTCTACATCGTAATGCATGGATTACGTGATTCATTTCAACACCCCTAGTGCCAGGGCGTAGCAAACAGCAAGTTGCGACAGGGGCATTTGGTATCGTAACAGTTAGGGAGTCCCAGACCGGTAGAGGTACTCATGAGCAAAGTACCGTCCCCAAGCACTGCTACCAAAAGTAGCGCTGCCAAAAAGCTGCCCAATGGTCCTTCACAGATGAGTCTCACTTGGTCGTGGTGCGCTGTGTGCTGTGGTGTGTTCACAATGACAAATAATCACTCACTTAAATTCACTTACATTTTTCAGTACCTTATCAGCAGCAAACCTACTTTTAAAATGCACCTTAAAGAGGATTGAGCATTTCGGCTCTGTTACTCCAAATCCGTGCTACTAATCGTGGCTGCTGCTTTATCGTCATCCGTGTTCTCTGGAGTCGAGAATCTCGCTTCACGGCACCCTGGTGAGGTGTGATACAGTGCCTCGCACACTCTTCTGTTAAACACTCACTATCTTTTCGGCTTAATACGGTATTAGTCGGCCTCTTAACTTCCCCACGTCCCAGTCGGCATTCCAAAAAAAAAAAGGCTGTCACTTCGTCGTCTACTACTCTCGCAAACACTTGTGACGGATTTCATGCAAAAGAACTTTTAGGTTTTTTCCGGCGGTGTCAAACGGGCATGGCTATTTCAGATCAAATCGCGATATTTTGGCGACGATGTAATGAAAAGCTTTTTCGGTACTTGTCCTGATCAGACGCATGTTAAAATATTCAGCAAGAAACATGCAACAAAGCGGGAGAAAGAGAGACTGTAAGGACCTGCTGAGTTACTCCCCACGGTGAGTCTGTGTGTGTGTGTGTGTGTATATATTTAGGGGCTTTGTGAGGACCAGGCTGTCCCCTAAAAGACTGTAATTTGTCCATTTGGTATGTCTTTGTGTATATAAGGATTGGTCCCCATGAGGAAAAATTGATTTTATAGAAAATGTTCATGTTTTATTTTGAAAAATTAACGTAGGTTAAAGATTTGTTTTTAGTTACTGAGGTTAGGAATAGGGTTAGGGTTAGGTGTAGTATTATTTACATCTGGTCATTATGGGAGTCAGTGGAAGGACCTCACGAAGACAGCGATACAAAAGTGTGTGTGGGTGTGTAAGACTGTGTGAGACAACAGTAGGGGTTGTTGTGTTGCTGAAACTGGTATCTTTGATGCCGATGGGATGCGACAAGACTCTCCTGATTGTCTTTTCCTTCGCGCCTGACAGCACGGAGCCGCTGTTCAACCTTGTTTTCCAGGGAAACAACACTTTCCAACTTTTTCTCCACTCTCCTCTCTCAACCTCTCTCTTCCCTTTTTGCGTCCGTGAGCTGGCGGCACGGTGGTTAGCACTGTCGCCTCAAAGCGAGAAGGTCCTGGGTTCGATCCCCGGGTCAGTCGTAGGGTCTTTCTGTGTGGAGTTTGCATGTTCTCCCCGTGCTCATGTGGGTTTTCTCAGATTGATTGTAAGGTGTGAATGACAGTGTGTAGTCCAGGCATAATCTCTGGTCCCCGCGACACCGATAGGGTTTAAACGTTTCAGATAATGACTGAATAAATACATTTGGGGACTCAAAATTGCGAGTGACTTCGCTAGGTATGACGTTTTTTAAAGGAGCTATATGTAAGATTGTGGCCAAAACTGGTACTGCAGTCAAATTCAAAACATTGTAGCGCGTTGTTTCCCTTCCCCCTCCTCCCCAGTCTCGAGGTTGCCAGATAGGCCAAATGAGGACTCATTTTGGCTAATGTTACGTTTGGTATTGTCATAATTAGCGTCTAAATGTTTGCACTGTTACCACGCTGTCTCAATGTAACGTTAGCCATCACCGTTTTTGTTTCTCGGTTCGATGGCCCACCTGCACACGGGCTACAATCTATGATCCAACATGAATAACGTTGTTCAACTGTTGAAAATATTTGAAATATTCATCTACGTCTAGTGGTGATACAAGTTCCAGTAGAGAATTAGCCACTTCCGCATCTGACTTCAATTTCTTCTCCGCTTTCGGTTGTCTCCATCTTTCAAACTCATCTCCTCTGCTGATCCTCGTTTTGTTTCTACTTTGGTCAAGACATTTTTGAGAGTCATAGCAAGGCCTTTTAGTTTTAGTAACGTCAGACATTTGTAAACCAGAATGCTAGTAGCTGCAGCTCAGTGGTAACTGGCAACCTGGATGCTGACATGCTACTGACTTGGTGATTGGAAGATAGTGGCGGGTGGTGCTACAGACCAAGACGCAAAACCAAAACATAAACGTGATTTGCGTTCTTCAAATTAAATTTGAAAATGTGAATATTCTGGCTGAACTAATTTTGTCAGTGTGATCAGTATATTGCTGGTGACGTATTAGCTTCATTTTATGATTACTTGCCATAAATTTCTTACATAGAGCTCCTTTAATGGGCTGCCTTCAGGGACAAAAAAGGTTATGTTGGAAGCAAAAAAGATTCTTAATTGTGACAGCTAAGTTCCAGTTTTCAAGGAGTTTTACAATTTAAAATTTCACAAATCAATATCACGATTAATTGAACATTTTACATCAATTATGATTAATTTACATTTTTTGCTTTCATAATTCACCTCAAAATTCACAAGGTTTGTACTAAGAGTCGACCGATTATCGGCCGGGCAGAATACTGGGGGGCAGTATTAGGCGTTTTTCCGATTATCGGTATCAGTGTATAATTTCGACCATCACCGATATTAAGTAATTACAAGGTGCGCTACTGTGGCTCCACTGCCGTCTCTTCTCCCTGTGCAGTTAGCTCTCGACTCGCTGCTTCATTTAATGTCCCGCCCACAACAGTAGCCAATCAATTCTCCTGAAGGAGAAGAGGAGAAAGGAGAGTTTAAGCTGAGCCTGGTGTTGTAAAATTCAAAGTTTTGACAGATTTTCTTTCTTTTTCAGTTTTTTTTGCATATCGGTTCCAAATAACGGTTATCAACCCCGTTAACTAGCAATAATCGGTATCAATATCGGCCCTGAAAAGAAAATACCGGTTGACCTCTATTTTGTACTATAAATATGCTCAACTATTAAAGTCTGAATTTTTTTATAATGTAAGAGAGCAGATCTTATCTTTATGATTTTAAAATAACTGAAAGAAACACAAACTGAGGTCGGGGCGGAGTCACATGACAACACACATGGTATTTTTAAGGAGACAGTACACACTTGGCAAAGTATTAATAGTCTTTTAAAAAATATTAACAGAATTTAAAAAATAACTATAATATTTTTTGTCATGGGCATGACGATTAAAGGTTCTGAATGTTGATTTCAATTCATTTTTGCTTAATCGCCCAACCCTATCAGGGATTGACTCGTCAAAGACAAACATTACAAATATTAATTTACAAATGTTTGTTTCTCTTTCTTTTTATAGGTTCTAATCATTATGTAAACCAGTCTTAGCACTTGTTTTTGTTGGATGTCCATTTTGAAATTACAGTACAGCAGTTTGATCACTTTCAGAATTGTGAAGAGTGAACAAGGCATTAAATCTGTTATTATTTTATTATTTATTTCAACAGATGTGTTAACTAATGTTCCTAATATTCTATGTGTAACAAATGCTTTAACACATTTTAGAGCAGTATTCGCAAAACCCTAATACTGTGAAGCCGTGATATTTCTGCGTGAGGTTATCATACTGTCAGAATGTCGTACTGGCCCGTGGCTAATTGCAGCGTGGTCCGGTGTAATTGAATTTAACGGAGCGCGGAGGTGTTAGAGCCACATGTCGGCCGTGTAACTCGGGCACTGGGAAGATTGTAGCATAACAGATGCTTTGTTAAAAAGGAGCCAGTGGACAGCGACAGCGAGGGTCGAAGCTGCCAAGGATGACGAGGAACCACAGAAACTCTACCTTTTTTCCTTAAAGTGGTTCTTCTGCTATTGATGGATTTCATTTTTCTTATGATACTTTGTTATTTTTACGTTCTTACGTCAAACTGTTCACAAATAATAATATACAGTGTTCCCTGTTGATTCAGTGATCAGTGAGCCCATGGCACTGATTAGACATCATATCTTAAAAAACGTCACTTCATCTTTTACGGGAGATGAAATCGTTTTCATTTAAATGTCTGGTTGAGCTCAGGAAGAACAACTGTTATTTTAGTTGCTTTTTGTTACTTTTTGTTGAGTGGAAGTGATGATGTTAAAGCAGCATGATATGTCATATCGATTGCTGGCTACTGAATTTAGTCGATTCGAAATCGTATAGTAGCAGCTTTTGGGATATTGGCAGACGTTGAATCTTCGTCTGTTAAATTGATATAATATATTGTGATAAATCTTGCTATTTACGTCGCTACTGTAAGAGTTCCAACAAATTCGTCCACACCCGATGTCGACTGGATGGCAGCATTACTATCTTGAGACGTACAAGGAATTCGCTTTGGTGGTTGGTGTTAAGACAGTTTAGGTAAAAAGGTTTTGAAAATGTACAAGATATCCAGCGGTAGCAAACGGATGGATGGATGGACAAGATATTAATATAAATAAATAAAACAGAGAAATCGTGATCTAACAGTGAACAAATTGAACAGTAGACAAATTGGACTTAAGGCGTGACTAAAATAAAGTTAGTTCCAAGCAACGCCAGCAAACAAGGTTTCGTTTTGAGGACAGAGAGCGAGTTTGAGCTCGCCGAAGCGGCTTAGAGGTCGAAAATCCAGCTGAGACGCAAGCTGTTACCGCAGCTACATCGCCTGCAAACTGTGCTGAATTATGGGATTTGTGTATCAACCTCTGAGAAAGGGATACGAGCTGGAACCAGCCAAAAGTCATTATGCACCTAAATTATGGAACACATTCCCAGATTAAAGAAGCCCAAATCAATTTCTTCATTTTAAAAAGCTTTTAAAAACTCTTCTCTTCTTACTGGATCTTAATTTCTCCCCATCTTAAAGTGATTTAAAACAGATTTTATTTATTTTGTTTTTAGTTTTTTTAACCATTTAATTGTGTTTTAATTCCTTTTTTCACTTAATTCTTTTTATTTCACTATTTGTTACTTTTATTTCAATCAATTTATTTTTAAAATTTGTTTTATTTTATCATCTTACACTTATTTATATTCATTTAATTCTCAACCTGCTTTCCCCCTCCATTTCCTTGATCCTATTTGTGCACTTTAGGCTGCAGTTTTATGTATGAAAATGTATTATTATTATTATTATTTTTTTTTTATTATTATTATTATTATAGCAGCATTTTTACAGCCTCTTGCTCTAAGATGAGCTGAAATGAATTTACGCTGCAGGTGCCAAAAGCGCTGACGCTCACATCAAGATGGTGTTAATTTGTCTGACAATCTGCAAGCAGACTCTGGACCAAAGTAATTGGAATACTGATAGGAGAAAATGATATAAGATTATATCCTGATGGAACTTGTGATTTACACCCCTAATATTCTCTCTAAAGTCAGTTCAACTAGTGCTATTATTTATGCACATTTGGTGTTTATTCTGTGTGTTATATTTTGCTTTCTAGGAATATAAATCCCAGTGAAATATTATATCCATTCAATGTCAATTATATTCCAGTTCAATTATCTGTAACGGCTTCTGTTAAATTCAGTTCTGGAGCGATATGAAACTACATAATGCTGATTTAACACCACCACTTTCACTCACGAATCACAAAAAGCAGCTCAGACATTATTTGAATGAAAAACAACATTTTCTTCCTATGAAAAAAGACTTCCTTCTCACATTTTTAAATGAATTTACTTGAAAAGTATCCTACAGTATAATCGGAGGATGGAGTCCACTTTAGCAAAGATTAAAGCAAGACTTTGCGGCTGTATTATCCAAATTTATACCTCTAAAAGGCGAAATGGACAGAAATGATGAAATCTACTGAAAGTCACTGAAACCTCATTGTGATTTGACATTACATTGTTAAAAAATCTAGATTTACATAAACGTTTTTCTCCGGACGTTGTAGTGTAGCTAACTACTTTATTAAAACCCAGTAGCCTGGCTACTACTTGAACTACTTTTAATCAGAAGTAGCTTGAAAAACTACACTACGTTACTGGATTATTCCTTACGACACTTTGTCATTGTTAGCCCATCCTCAAACTGTTCACATATAATAACGAACAGAACAGACGTCACATAGACCTAGCTGTTAGAGCTGATCTCTCATGAGGACGAGTATTTTAAATCGACATGGATCCCACGATCGACGTCTTTCCGTTGGGGTCGACTTTCTGACATTTCCCGCCGTCGGTGATCCAGATGACATCCGATCCAGCTGACGGACTCGTAGGTGGAAAGAGAAGACGGTGAGTTCAAGCCTAAAAGAAAAATCAATCCGGCTTGATTGCCTTGCCTTTGCCCTTTGCCTTTGCCCTCCTCCCGCGCTTTGAACCTCCATCGCCGCCATGTTTCTTCAGACAGCGATCAGTGTTGGCGAAGCTACTTTTCAACTGTCCAAGCGTCAAGCTACTTCTGATTAAAAGTTGTTTTAATATAGTAGTTAGCTACACTTCAAGATACAGAGAAAAAGTAGCTAACTACATCCAAGCTGTTTTATTCGCTGTAGGATACATTTAAAGCTATTGAATTGAAAATATGTGGAAAATGACGCTACAGTAAAACTGTTATGTAAATTTTTTAAACAATGTAATGTCACAGTAATGTTTCAGTGTCCTTTTGGAAGTAGAGAGTGTTTATAATTACGGCTTGCGTAAGTTCTGTCCATTTGTTTTCATCAAGAGAGAAAAATAGAAGTATTTTTAGTAACCATTTAGCATTTTACCTGGCTACATTGCTATCAGACAAGTAAGTTAGTGGAAAAGCTACAGAGTTTTAAAAGTAGCTTCACTACTGATAAACTACAAAAAAGGCGATACGTTAGTAGCGTCACAAATTTTAGTTAGCTGCTCCCCAACACTTACAGTGAGGACGTTTGTGCCCATTACGTGGCGGTCTGTATTTGACCCTTCCTTTGGCAATGAGAAGGCATCGCCGTGGCATCGGCTCTGCCTCTGGGTGGGTGGGTAGGTGGGTGGGGGGGGGAATCGAGTTAAGGAGGTTAACTAGGAGAAATGGCTTGGCCTCGCCGCGCTGTTTTGACACGCCATTGCCGCGGCGGTGATGTATCGCGGTAATTCGGCTCTGCCGCAGTTACTGGGGCTCATCTCCAGGCGGACGCCGGGCGTAATGTTAGAAAAGGGACTTTCCCCCCCACCCTGCCCTCGCAATGGCAAGAAACTCTTGTGCGTTGCGCCAAAATTAGAGCTAAAAGTGCGCGCCTACGAGGAATTGCACTTGAAGTGCTCTCCCCCTTTCGGAAATGATAAATCGCATGGCCTTTATTGAAGACCCTGCCTTTGCCCCCCCCCCCCCAACACCACCTCCGCTGCCACTATCCAAGATGATTTAATTTCTAGGCTTGCATAAGGTTGGAAATCTATAGTCAAGGATTTTTTCTCTCTCTCTCTCTTCTTTGGAGCTCTCGTCGCTGTAATTGGGTGAGAGCTGCACTCGAAACTGGTATATTCCAACCCTGAATGATGTAACTGTTTGTGCTATTTTGGAGAAAATACAGCACCGTAATTTCATTTCACAAATAACAATCTCACCTTGTAAGAGCAAATTTTGCAGTTGTCACACGTACGCAGAATGCTTCTGTGAGTCCTTGGTGAGCGTAAAAAATGTAGAACTAGGAAAAGACCTGATTTATAATCTACTGTAGGTTAATAAATGCCACAACACTTTTTTACACTTAACTGGGCAGCACTTTTCGGGAACTGATTCCCATTTTTCATTGCCTGTTACCACAAGTAAATCTACAGCCAATAGGCTCATATTGTATGAGGCTTGTCATTGCTTGCCTAATCACAAATCTCAGTCTAAATGTGAAGAAACCCAATCTTAATTTTGTACCTTGTAAAGAGAACAATCACCATTATGAATTTTGGGCTTCATTACATTGAGTTGCTTAGGATTTGGAATATTTGAGGCACAAAATTAATTGTGATTGAATTACAATTACAAATCCCAATCCAATCCAAAAGAACCCCATCACAAATCCCAATCCCAATCCACAGGAGCCCAATCACAAAAGCTAACCTAAATCTAAAAGAACTCAATCACAAATCGAAATCCAAATCTAAAGGAGCCAACTCACAATCTTTTGGACGCTATTTTTTAAGATCTCACACGTTGGTCTGTAAGTTTAACTTAGATCTGAACATGTCTACATCTAAAAATCTCATATTGTTCAGCAGGATTTGTTTGAGGCAGAAATTCCCAACAGAAGCATATGCCGGCATTTTGGCAGCGGTCCAAATCTATTTTTTTTCCCACGTTGCCAATATGTAACACTCAGTTCTGCGTTCAGGCCAGAAATCTGAGATGATTAGATAAAGATGATGATCAGATTTGAGCTTAAAGGGCTATGAAACCATCAGCACCGCACACACACATCATATTCAGGGTAGAAATACAAAGTTGCAGCATCATAAATGCCAGTCAAAGGAACACAGTTATAAATCTCCACTCAAAGGACACCAGTCACAATCATGAGGCATGAGCTCCTTTGGACTGGAATATTTGCAGTAGAGATCTAAAAGAAGCCCACTCATAAATCCCAGTGAAAAGTTTGAGTTTGGATTTCTTTGGATTGGATTCCTTTGGATTAGAATATTTGAGGTACAAATCCAAAAGAAGCCCAATCAATACCACAGATTTTGGGCTCCTTCTGATTGGGCTCCTTTAATTGAAAATTTAGTGCACAAAATTCTTGGGCTACAAATTCAGAGGAGCCCAATGACAAACCAATCTAAAAGTGTTCAATCACAACCAAGAACTTTGTAATCAAAACGTTGTAATCCAAAAGAACTCAATCCAAAGCAGTCCATTTACAGTTGTGGATGTTGGACTCCTTTGGATTGAGTTCTTTTGGATTACCACGTTTTGATTACAAAGTTCTTGGTTGTGATTGAACACTTTTGGATTGAAATATTTGGGATACAAATCCAAAGGAGTCCAATCACAAATCCAAGTCAAAGAAGTCAAATCACAATGATCACAAGTGTGTCCTCCTTTGGTGGGGTTAAGTTCCAATTGCATTGAAATAGTTGGGGTAAGAAATTCATAATTGTGATTGGATTCCTTTGAATTGAAGTATTATGGGAAGAAATCCAAAAGAAGCCCAATCAGAAATCCCAATCCAGAGGAGCCCAATTAAAATTAAATATAAATTAAAATAAAAAAATGCATTCTTTGGTTATGGTTTCTTTGGATTGGATTATTTGAGGTACAGAATTCATGCTTGATGTGATTGGGCTCCTGTAGATTGAGATATTTGAGGTACAAATCCAAAGGAAGACCAATCACAAGTCATAATCTCAATCCCAATCCCAACTGGTGACCAGTCAAAGTCAGACATTTTGGACTCCTTTGATTGGACTCCTTTAATTTAATTTGGTGTGCAAAATGTATAATTGTGAGTGGGCTCCTGTGGAAGGGAATATTTGGGGTAGAAATCCAGAAGAAGCCCAATCACAAATCCCAATCCAAAAGAAGCCTAATCACAAATCCCAATCCAGAGGAGTCCAAGCACAAATATGAATTTTGGACTCATTTGGCCCAGTCATAATCATGCATTTCGGGTCATTTTTCTCTAAATTTCTCGCTTGATTAGTGCCAGGAAATTGAAAGAGTGAGTCTGCGTTGGCGTAGCGAGGCTGTAGTGACTGGCTCTGCTAATACAGCTACTCTGTTATCATCTCCAGCAGTTTAACATGAGTTTTCACACCGGCGCCTGTGGTGTGAGTGTCAGGAAAAGGCTCTGACAGGTTTATCGGAGGTCGCCTTTTGAATTCTGTTAAAATAGCAGCCTCTTGCTCTGGCGAGCTGCATGTTATTGTGAGATTCATGGTTGATCTTCATCACATTGTCAGGTGATGCTTCGTCTTCTGAGCTTCAAGGCCAGAGTTTGTGAAGTTCTTTTGGTTCTTCGTGACATGTCTGTGTGTGTGAGTGTGTGTGTGTGTGTGTATGCTATAAGGATGAGAAGTGCAGCTTGTTCCAGGTGTGTTTCCATGGAGTCTCAGGCTTCCGCGTGAAGCTCCATCTTGATGGCGGCTTTGATGATGTCATTGAAATTCCGGAACACACTCGGGAAAAGACACAAGGGATGATGGGATTCATTTTTTAGCCCCCTTTTCAAAGAAAAGAAAAACTCCAGCACTTAGGCTGGGCAATTAATCGAAACTGAATTGAAACCAACATAATTACTTAAAAGAGAATTTTTTCTTAATACTTTCCACAGTATGCGGTCATGTACTGTAGAAACGTTCTACCACGTGTGTTGTCATGTGACTCTGCCCCGTCCAGTAAAAGTACCGCTGAGGTACTCATAAGCTAGTTACTGTCCTCAAGCACTACTCTACCTGGCGCTGCCGAAAAAGCTGCCCACTGCTCCTTCATGGATGGGTCAAATGCAGAGGTCACGTTTTGCACTGTGTGCTGTGCTGCGTTCACAATGACAAATAATCACTCATTTACTTGATGAATATATTTTACTGCAGTGTTAGTGTTGGCACCAGCTTCAGAGTGTCCATTGGTAATTTTTAGGGGTGTAACGATACATTGATCTCATCGATACATCGGTTTAGTGATCAACGAGCCTAAAACATCGATGTATTATTAAAAGAGAAATTTGTTTTTTATTTACCAACAACTATGAGTGATCAGTAGGGATGTACTAATACATCGATATACACAGAAAGTTGATTTAATGACCAACACGTCCATATGATAGATCTGAAATGAAAACATTTTATTACGTTATTTAACATTGTTACGTTGTTTGGTTTTCGTTTAAATGTCAGGTTGAGCTCAGGAATAAATATGATATTTTAGTTGTGTTTTGTGTTTTGATATGAATTGAAGTGACTGTATTAAATCAGCATATGATATTGTCTCAAATCAAATCATATCGTAGCAGACGTTGAATCGTTGTTTATTGAATCGATATAATATTGTATTGTGATGAAACTAGTAAGTTTATGTGTATATGTGACTATATATTGGTGCATATTATTCTGCCATGAAGATTCCAGTAATTCTTTAAAATGCAGACAGTGTTTTAATCATCATTTGGGTGTCTGCCCATAAATGTGAGAGTGTGTGGGTTGTGTGTGTGTTTGCCCTGGGGGGAATCCTGGCAGGTCAGAGTCGGTGTTAGCGTCACCGCTGTTGATTTATGACCGTAATTGTGCTTCATCAACATTAATACAGAGCGTCGTCGCGGTAACGAGCATCAGCAGTTCGGCGCCGAGGCGATCGATGCAGAGTCGATGGCGAATCGCAAGGTTTTTCGTTCGCTTGTACCCAGGAAATGAAGCGTTTAATTTTACTGGGTCATTATGAACTAGAGTATTACTTCATGACATTTATGCATAATTTGGAAATGGAGGTAGCAATTACAGCAATTTGCCTTCGTGTGTGAGCACGGCCTCTGTCATCAACGCGGAGGAAGACCTCATTTCAGCTTCATTTCCACACACACACAGACACGCTGAGACAATTTTGGCCAAATATGGAATTAATATAGATTATTCCTTAAATTATAACTGAGACACAGTAGTCAGACAGTGGATCCATGTCACACAAAAATAAATACAAAAATCTTTTTTTTTTGCTAGTGATTATTTGTCATTGTGAACACAGCACAGCACACAGTGCAAATGTGACCTCTGTATTTGACCCATCCTTGAAGGAGCAGTGGGCAGCTAACATGGCCAGTGCCCGGTGAGCCCCGGTGCTTGGGGATGGTACCTTGCTCAAGAGTACCTCAGTGGTACCTTTACCAGTCCTGGGATTCGATCCGGCGACCTTCTGATCACGGGCCGAAGAGCTTAACTGTTACGCTACCAATATATTTTAAAATGTATTATAGACAACATATTTATATTTTTATAAGTATTTATACAATAATCCAGTTGAATAAATTTGTTAGACTAATATATTGAACATATTATACACCAATCTATTTTAAATACATAAATATACAAATATTTGCTGTGTTTGTACATTGTAGAATATGTAACATTTTCTGAACGAGTTAAAAATAAATCTTATAAATATAAATTACATGTTTTATTTTATTGCATTTTGTCTTTTTTCCAAAGATTGTGTTTAGGTTCTCCACAACACTAGAGGGAGCAGAATGGTTCTGACACAGCAAAGCCCGTGCCAAAAAATGTGAGAAAGCACATGGTGTGTTTTTATCAAGTTGCAGACTTTTTGGTGGTGTCGGAACAAACCACGAAGATTGGAGATCCGACGCATGTTGTACGAAGGTGATCACCTCACACGTGATTTAGTTTGAAGTATAAAACCATGTGCAGTGATGTGAAAACCTCTGCAGATAAGATTTTTAAAGCTTGTGTCTGTTTCGCTGAGCCTTTAGCTGAGCTCCATGTGGAGGCTGGAAAAGTTTGGCCAAAATTAAGGGATGGATGTATATATTTACTTAAATAGTATTGGAAGTGCTGGGTGTTTTACGCCAAATCGCATAACAGTAATTTTTAAGTAGATATTTAGATAAAAGTTTAGTTGGTAGTTCTCGTGCTGAGGCTTCTGCATGCTAATATTAACTTCCACTGAGAGACTGCAATTGACCTCATTCACCTTCCTTTCTTAAGGAGAAATGAGTTCTTAAACCCACTTTTTATGAAGATTCCAATGTTTCCATATTTGGAATTCATTCTTAGTTAAAAATAGATTCTACCAATTTCATATCATTGCAATTCATGCTTGTGCAAAATATTAACATATAGGGTTTTCTTCAGTTCTACAGCTGTATAATACTGTTTGGGCTGTTTTTTACACCTAGATTAAGAATAGTCTTGGTAAACTTCAGTACCAATGGAGATTTACCATGGAAAACCAGAGCTATTCTAGACTTAGGATAATCTTACTTACTTACTTATAATCTTAGGGAAATCCAACTTGCAAACTACAGAAGAACGAGTCATGAATTTCATGTAGATTTTTCTAATATATCACAATGTAGTACATTTTCTGTAAATTCAGTGGAACTTTTGCAAGCAAAATGTCTGCGTGCGCTCAACTCTGTTTTCGCAAAACACTCATTTTGAAGGCCAAAGGTGCCACAATTTGCCTATATTTATACAGAATTTATAGTAAAATGCGCATTTTTATGCAGTTTTATTCATTTTTTGTGGCGCTCTAATATACCAGCGCCTTTTACACCACTGATAACGCGTCTTTTTGTGCCGCTTTAGTGACTTTTCGTCAAACGCTGCTTTATACATTGTAAAATGGCTCTAAAAGGCGCTCTAGTAAGGCGCCTTTAAAGCGATTTGTGGCACTTTTGACTTTCTATAGATCTGAGTGCAATGACGTGGAGTGTTTTGAGTGCTCATGTAGGCAGAGTTGGGCGCAGACATCAGATTTTGCTGAATTCTGCGTGTTCAGAATTAAGGCACAAATATAATCCCATAGTATTCTCGGTGCCTACTGCAAACCCTTATCCAAACCATGAAGACATTTTACTGTAAACGCTGTATTTTCTGAAACCATGAAATAAATGATTAGAGAATAATATCAGACCCTACAGGATTTCAGCCAATTCCAGCTAGTTCATCTAGACCTTGCAATTTTGACCAATCACCGCAACCTTTTCACAATTTTTGACAAATCATTGTCGTTTCCTGCAAAATGTTGAGCCATACGTCAGCAGACTCGCTTCCTTGTTACGTCTGGAAGACGGAGGAAAACATGAAATAAAAACGACTCACTTTTATCTTCAAAAATAACTAAATGGTTAACAAAAATAATAGTAGTTTCTTTCATTTGAATCAATAGTTGAAGAATAATTATAAAAGAGGAAAATTGCAACTTTTTTTACCCAACAAAACGCCTAAAACACCAAATTTTATCACAATTTCTTATAGAAAAGCTGCCGCAAAATCAGGCATTTTAGAGTGCGGCAATCTCAAGTAAGGGCTGTGAATTCCTGGAGGGACAGTAAACTGATATATGAGTATAATATGAAACGATAGATGTTTGAATTTCATCATCCAATATGTTTTGTCATATAGCACAGCCCACAAACTTAGAGCTAGATCAGCTAGAAAACGTAACATTAGCTGGCAGAAATGAATTTTAGCAGACTAGCTGTGTCGTTTCTTAAAAAAATTACTGGTATTACTGCACTAGAGTAAGTCACATGTAGCTGAAGTCTCAAACTCCTCGTCGTGATTGGTTGAGTGGGAAAAGTGGACACTCGTGTCTGATGAAACAGTTCGAGTGTTAACTTTGCAGCTCGCGTGTGAACTCTAGCTGATGTGAGTTTGTGTGAGAACGCTGCGTGCGCTGGAGCTGTTTGGTCACTGACTTTGTATGGAAGTGTGTGTGTGTGTTGGATGGCGTGTGAACGTGGCTGCATGGTGTTAACATTGACTTGCATTAAATTCAGTGAATTTTCGTGGCTTTAGGGGGAAATTATTTTCCATCTGTGTGTGTGCAAACTCGTGTGCAGACATTCGCATAAGGGTCTGTCTACACACTTTAGCGCTCTGAAGGCGTTGGCGTGTTCGGCCAGACGAGTAGCGATGGATGATTGGTTTATCGGCTTACGGTCTTGCGCTTATACGCGGTCCAACCGCTACAGATATCAAAAAGGGGAAGTGCCCAGGTGTTACAAAGATTTGTGTGACCTCTTTACGAGCTTTTACGTCTCATGCATCAGATGCATGCAGGTTTGTGTGCAGTGCACGCAGCAAAATTCTACATGAGGTTATTTCTGTGAAAATTTTGCACAAGAAATTTTGCACACTCACAACATATTTTATAATGCTCATTTTGTGCAATGTTGTGCATGTGCAGGCCATATTTTTGGGCGAATGTGGAAGTATCTCGTGTGCACACCAAAATACGTCGTGAGCACATCGAAACGTGAGCGCGCAAAAGCATCTCATGCACATGTGGAACCCACTGATCCTTTCAGGGGCTCTGTATGTGGATGTCCTAAAGTCGCAAAAAAATTGGGCACTAATGTGATGTCTAGAACCTCGACCACATTTAAAGTAAATGCAGGTGAAACCCCTCTGACAACTACAATTTTGAAGTGGAAAAAGATATTTTTGTGATTTTTTTTAAAATCTGCATTCCGACCCGCTGCCTTTCGAGACGCCGCCGCTCTGACACTCGCCTCGTCACCTCTTTAGCTCCTTTCTCCCCCGCCTTTGGAGGAAGGGACGGTGGAGGAGACACGGAGGCGAATAAATTAAGACGTTGCCTAGCCAACGGACAGGAGGGACAACTTTGCTGCCCCACTCCTGATGCCTCAGCATACGAGGTGCACTGTCGACTGGGTGAGAAGCCGCTTTGGGCCGTAATTAACGTCGTTCTTATGGAAACGAGGCACCGTTTTTTGGGCTTCGGAAAAATACGATTTTACCTGGAATTTGAAAAAAAAAGACTCGTCATGTTTATGCGTTGCTGTTAGTTGCCACTTGACAGCACCCAGTTCACCACAACGAAATGTGACCTCTGCATTTGACCCTTCTGTAAAGGAGGAGTGGGCTGCTTTTGGGCAGCAGTGCTTGGGGGATGGTACCTTGTGCACGAAAACCTCAGTGGTACCTTTACTGCTCCGGGACTTGAGCCGGTGACCCTCAGTGTTTGGAAGCATCCTGCTTTCCTCACTTGCTGACGTATTACCTCACACCCTTGTATTGCTATCTTTGTGAGGTCCTTTTATTGACTCCCACAGTGTGTACCTTAGTGGTACCTTTACCGGTCCAGAACCAGCGACTCTGTGATCACAGGTCCAGTTCCCTAACCGTAACTGTGCCAGCTGCCCCAAATACGATGTCTGGAAGTGTATGGAAGTGTCTGCCCTCCTTTACTCGCTCATGTTGTAACAGACACACGCACACATTGACTCCCATAATGAAAAATAGGCTCACGAGTACCATAGTGGTACCTTTACCTGTCCGGGACTTGAACCTTGAAGTAAACAAAAGCCCCACAAAGCAATTAAAATTGACAGAAGTGTTTTTAGGGGGACACACGCACACACACACACACACACACTGCTGGTCGCTCTTGTCTCCTGCTGGATCGGAGCCCGGTGCAGCAGGCAGGGTGCTACACAGGCCATTTGCATTGACATATTGACACCCTTGTCAGGATTTATAAGTACAGCGTGGCAGTCTGGCTGCATCAGGGAGAGGGACAGAGAGAGAGAGGCAGAGGGATGGAGAGATGCAGAGGAAAGAGATGTCGCCCAATCTGGGGAGGAACATCTCTTTTGATCTAAAAAGCTCATAGCTCCGGGCCTGGGATCTGTCCGTAAGTCACCATCGACCCCTGACTTTGCTTTGAGACGACAGAGAGGACGGACGTGACGCTCGGGTAAACGTGTACTCGGAAGAGGAAAGACAGACATTTTATCGACAGTGACTAGGCCTGGATGATATATTGACAAGCATAAGAGTGTAACTATACATCGGTCGACGTACATCAAATAAAAATCCACGTGCCCACTGCATCAGTCCACAAAGAAAATGTTCATTTGAGATTAAAATATTTAGTTGAGCTCAGGAATAAAAATGTCAAACGATATTTTAGTTGATTTTTGTGATCTGATATGAATGGAAATTATGGTCATAAATCAGTAAATGATGATGTCTCATATCGATCGCTGACTCCTGAATCCTATCAAATTGTATCAGACTTTGCGATGTCAGCAGATGTCAAATCGATGTAAAATTGTATCATGATTTTTACGGCTAGATATGAACAATATTTGTAATGCATCGTTCGACAATAAACCTACAGTAAAACGTGACTCCGGTTTTTGGGCTTCTGAAAAGAAGATTTAGCCCGGAATTTTAAAAAGGTTCGTCACGTTCGCCGACTTTGTGATATCGGCAGACGTCAAATCGTCGTCCGGTGAATCGGTGTAAATCGTATCGTGATGAAATTTGGGATTTTTACCCATAGATATGAACGATATGTTTAAGGCATCGTTTGACAATAAACCTCTGGCTTAATGAACTAATAAATTAATGAACATCATCATCTGGATCCCGCTGTATAGACTTGAAACCAAATTTTAGCTTAATGTTGCTGAGCGGATCATAGCAAGCAGTCCCAGCAACGACTTTGGACTATTTTATGTTGAAGTATTGTTTACTTGTTTACTAAACGTTCACACACCCCGGTCGCCCAGAGGATGAGGGGGGTCCCCTTCCGAGTCTTGGTTCCTCTCAAGGTTTCTTCCTACTAGAGGGAGTTTTTCTTTGCCACTGTCTTCCCAGTCTTGCTTGTTGGGGGTTTGGGCCAGTAATATGTAAAGAGCTTTGTGACAATGACTGTTGGATTTTAATTTTAATGTGGAGAACGAACAAATGATACATAAATTCTGCTCCTAAATTGTCTTAGTACAGTCAGATCTTTGGTGTTGATGATTTTATGATATAACCGTAAAGTTATTTCTGAGCAATTACATGTAAATCATGTAATAAGTGAATTCTTACTAACACTGAATAGGAAAAATATCGACACAAATATATTAACATTTGGTCCAAAAATATCGAAATATTGTGATTGAAATCAGAGTCAGATTGCCCAGCCTTACCCGCAACTCTGTCTCCTTATTCTGTTTTTTTAACTGCTGTCATATCATCTTGCTCCAGAGTTATTACATTACACCGGGGCTGAGCTGGACATAATCAAATATCCGACCTCATGAAACGTTGTTAATTGCTAATTATTTTCCGCCCGCTGGATTGCCTTGCCGCTCGCCGCTGGTTGACAACAGTATCATGGAAGCGTTGTGCGGTCCGAGGGTCGGGGTTGGTGTTTGGTGTGGTGATGTGGAGGGTGGAGAAAAGATTGTTTTGATTTTAATGCTGAAGAAAATTTGTAGAAAGTGATATGTAAGAAGCAAAGAAGAAAAAATGCGGCAGGAAGATTTGATGAATTTATATTTTAAAAATATTTTAAAAAATGAGCTTTATTTTAAGGAGAGGTCGACCGATATTGGTTTTTCAGGGCTGATATCGATACTGATTATTGCTTGTTAACGGGACTGATAACCGATATTTGGAGCCAATATGAAAAAAAATGTAATGAAAATGTCAAAATTTAGAATTTTACAAACACCAAGCTCAGCTGAAACTCTCCTCTCTCCTCTTCTCCTTCTCGGAGCTTCACGCTGCGCTCGTGTGTGAGTGTGGTAGGAGTGACAACGAGGCTTCAGCGTTGATTGTGTTGATTCAGTGTGACATATAGCCAATCAGAGACAGTTGTGGGCAGGACATTTAATGGAGCAGTGAGTCGAGAGCAAACGGCTCAGAGAAGAGAAGGCAGTGGAACTGAAGTAGCACACCTTATAATTACTTAATATCTGTATTCGATATTACGCAAAATGCCTAATATCGCCCCCCGGTAATTGGCCCGGCTGATAATTGGTCAACAGTTAGTGAGAAGTATATAAAGTATTATAATTTTTTTGGTTGCATTACTTAACTAGTAATAAATTTATTAAATTAATAAAATCAAAACTTACAGAGCCAGAGCCTGTATGTTTTATGTGCAGCTCTCTTACCTGTCTGCCTCTAGGCACAGTGCTGTCTCTAGAAACCAGCATGCCAGCTTTGTCGTCTGAAAATGCGCCCTGCGGCGTGGCCTGACTGGCATCGTCGCGCCAACCGTGCCACCCTCGGATCGGCTTTGTGACCGGCGTTAACAAAACCCACGCTTTACTGAAAACACCCCCACTCCCTGTTCCTGTCTCCTTGTTCCGTTAACACGTCCGCACCGGTGGAGATAAAAGTCGATGGAAAGGAGAATCTAAAAGAAGAAGGAGCCAGCAGGAGGCCAAACCAGCGCCGAAAAGCTATAGCTTTTCCAGTAATTAATTTTTAACCACTGATAATGTATTCCAACAAAATTCTACAGTGTTACAAAAACATACGATTATTGTTCTCTCTTTACGAAGACGGCTATTTTCAACTAGCCGGTGTTTCTGATTGGTGATGAATTGGCAGAACTGACATCTGATTGGCTGCATCACAACACCTTCTTGGCAGCTATGAGATGGAGTTCAACTTATCCAAGAAGGAAACAAGAATTTGTTTATGTTTATCAAAATGTATGACTCTGAAAAGAAAATCAGAACACTCTTTTTTTTAAATTACTTTTAACATCATGTTTCACATTTTTAAAATTAATTTGCTTTACGAGGATCCTACACCTCAAACATTAAGGATTATTGGGTGAACTAGCTTGGATGAAGCTACTTTTTCCCTGAAGCTTGTAGTGTAGATAACTACTTTATTAAAACAGTAGCTTGGCTATAGCTTAATTAGTTTTAATCAGAAGATTTTTGTAGCTTGAAAAGTTAATTTCTCTCAGAGGAGACTATTCTGTTATGCTTAGCAAAGTACTTGACTTAAATACTGTTTTTAATTTTTAATTATTTGTTTAAACACAGTTCTGTAATTTTGTGACGCTCCCTGATCCCGTAGTGCTAAAACCATCAGGAGCACAAAGACTGCGAGTGAGAGCTGATGTTGTTAAGGAAATGAACGGTATAAGCACGTGATTTGCTTTTGGAGTTGTAGTGGGTTGCGTTGCTTGTTTTGCTCATCGTCATATCAATTTGAAAGAATCACTGCAAATGTTGAATTGGAAGTGTGCAAATACGCCAACATATAAAAATCTACAATTCACAATCTACAGTCGGCCCAATGCCACTGATACCAGATCAGGCAGTTTGAGTCGTTATCGGACCAATGTCCAATCCACACATGGAATCAGTGCATCCCTAAACGATACGTTGATCTGCATCAATGTCAAATTCAATTCAATGAAGAAAAATTCAATATGAAGTGACTTTGGATCGAATCGAAATCGTATCGTAGCTGACTTTGTGATATTGGTGGATGTCAAATTGTTGTCCATTGAAACGATGTAATATTGTATCTTGTTGAAACTTGATTTACACCGCTAACAGACTAGTGTATACATGTCTGGTTGCTCATTAAAAAGGATGAGAGAGTGAAAGTGAGAAAAGGAGAGAGGGAGTGTTAATCATTAACATTGCCCTGGCTGTAGGGCTCCTCCCATTAAGACTGAGGGTCAGAAAAACGGCCCCGGGGCCCGGCAAACATCACTGAGCTGACTGGAGCTAAATCGTTGACACCACGCACGGTCACGTTAATTGGAAGTAATGAGGGATCTTATCTCTCAAACAGAGACAGAAAGATGGAGGAAAGATAGAAGAGAAGCGATTCCCAACACCCTTGTGACTCGGAGTAACCAAGGAAACGGTTTTGTTGTGATTCAAGAAGGCATTCACGTGGCAGCAATGAGAAGGGCGAAAGCTTCGTTTGCATCTTTTGTAGGCACTGGCGAATGATGCTTTTGCCTTTCTCGCATGTGAATAAAGCTTTTGTTTGCATTGTTCATTGCGTTAACAGACGCTGGCAAACGAAGCGCTCACCCTCCTCGAGAGCTAACGAACCATTTGTTTGCATCGATCATTTGATTTGCTTCATTTACAGATGCTGAAGCTTTTTTTTGTATTGCTTGCATTGATTGCTTTATTCGCCAACACCTGTAAACTCCAGGGTCCTTCTTTGTCTGCAAACGAACATTTTGTTTGTTTGCGTAGTTCGTAGACACCAGCTAACAACACTTTTACCCTTCTTAAGGACACTTCTTCACTGTTGTCTGAAGCTTTCGCATGCATTGTTCGCTTCATTCGCAGGTCCTGAACCTTTCATGTTCATTGTTGCCAAACATTGGGCTTTCCTACAGTCCTCCGTGTGAACGACTTTGTGGAGACTGAAAGCTTCATTTGCAGACGCTTGTCCTCTCATAAAATATCCCAGAGCTTTTTTGTTTGCCTTTTGAAACGTGGAAATTGAAGCCAGATTTGCTGTGATGTTACTTGCTTGCTTCCACAGGGTCTCTAGCGAGCGACACAAATCGATAGGTTAGAAATCCTTTTGCTCAATAATGGCAGACGAGCAAACAGAGAGCACGAGTGGGACTTTGTAGGTATAAGAGCACGGAAGCAAGATCTCAAGGCGTTGCTACTCAGAGAGAATGTTAGGGGAGTAATGATACATTGGTCTACGTTGATACATCGATTTAATAATCAAAGAGGCCACAGCATGGATCCAAAATGAAAACATTGATCAGACATCACTGATGTTGCAGCGCCCCTTTAAATTGAGCAATAAGTCATATTTTACTAGCAGAGACAAATGAAATGTCTGGTTGTACTCAGGAATAAACGTCAAATGATAGTTTAGTTGCTTTTAGTGGTTTGATATGATTGTATCAGACTTTGTGATATCAATTTATAGTTGTCTATTGAATTGATATGACACTATCATGATGAAACTGATTAAACAATATTGTATTATTATTATATTAAAATATCATTGAAATATCATTAGACATTATGTTACGATATGTATGATGTCTGATCGATGTTTTCATTTTGAATTGAATCAATGTATCAGTGCATATTGATGTATCGTTACATCCCTGCTTTTTTACTAAGGGTGTAAATGACTAATTTCAGCTCAATACAATATTATATCGGTTGCACAGATGACGTTTAAACGTCTAAGATATCACAGCCTGCTACGATTCGAGTTCAGTTTGATTCAGTTCAGTTCAGGAACCAGCAACTGATTTAAGACAGAACACAGTCACTTCAACTCATATCAAGCCACAAAAAGCAACTAAAATATCATTTGACATTTTTATTCCTGAGCTACGACCCACAGTAACCTGTGTTAATCCGATATCACGTCTCCAAGTTTACCTCCACGTTTGCTTGCTTTAATTTTTCCTAAGAAACCGCAGCCAGCTCATAAATTCACCAATTCGTCTACAAAATCAGATTGTTCACATAAAACACCCCCAGCTTCCGCTGCCTTTCGCCAATCGCTTCGTTTACAGATGCTGAAGCTTTTGTTTGCATCATTTGCAAACAAAACAAGCTCTCGCACTTCTTATATGCCAGCGCCTGCAAACAAAGATTTTGTTTGTTTGCTTTTTCGTAGACACCAGCAAACAACACTTATGCCTTTCTCAAGGGCCCTTCTTCACTATCATCTGTAACCGAAGCTTCCGTTCACATTTTTCAATTTGTTCACAGATGCTGAAGCTTTCATTGGAATTGTTGGCAAACTTTTGCCTTTCTTACGTCCGCTATGTGAACAATTTTGTGCAGACTGAAAGCTTTGTTTGTAGGCACTTCTGTCCTCTGGTAAAGCGAAAATATCCCTACACTTTTTTGTTTGCCTTTTGAAATGTGGAAATTAAAACCTAGTCTTTCTTAAGAAACATGACCAGCTTCACCTACTCGTTAAAATCAGATTGTTCATATAAAACTCCCCTAGCTTCCTATACTTTTTCTTTTGTTTACATCGTTTGCATTAATCTCTTTGTTCGCAGACACCACTGTAAGAAGCTCTCGGACTTCTCCTTATTTGCCAGCGTCTGCAAACAAAGAATTTGTTTGTTTGGATTTTTTAATTCGTTCGCAGATGCTGAAGCTTTCATTGGCATTGTTGGCAAGCTCTTGTTTTTCTTACATATGCCATGTGAACATCTTTGTGGAGACTAAAAGCTTTGTTTGCAGATGTTTCTGTCCTTTCATAAAGCGAAAATATCCCAATTTTTTGTTTGCCTTTTGAAATGCGGATATTGAAGCCGAATCTTTCTTAAGAAATATAACTTATAAATTTGCCTACTCCGGTATAAAACACCCCGAGCTTCCTCTGCCTTTCGCCAACCCCAGTGCCACTTATGACGAGTGGATTCTTTATCAAAGTCACAGCTCTCCTGCGGAGATGGAGCTGGCCGGTTGCGTTCTGCTCTCACAGCTCTGCTTGTGGTGTTTGTAAGACGAACTCTGGCTTTAGCCAGGGTAGGGGAGGGGGTTTAGGTTTGATGAGCCGGGGTCCCAGATGGAGCCCCCGGGGCTTTTGACCGAACCCGAGGTCAGCCACCGTGAGACGGACAAGCGGCTCTTTAATGAATCCCCTCTCTGAAGCTCTGAAGTTCTGCCTTTGACCCCCTTCTTTGTGCACATCCTTGAAACGGTGCTCTGGTGTTTATGTGTGTATGCTGATTTATCACAGTCATGTCCATTCATATTGAGTCAGCTAAAATATCATTCAACATTTTTATTTCTCAACTCATTTAAATTGAAAAACAATCTTTCTGTTATAATAAAACGATTGTCAAATCATTACAATATATGATATTGATTTTTCTCTATCTGAATCAATAGTTCGATGGAGATTGATGTATCGTTACATCCTTAATGTTTACCAGACTTTACCAGACGTGTGAAAGCGGAGAGTGAGAAAGAGAATAAAACAGACAAGACGAGACGTTCACAAGACGAGACAGACGGGCAGAAACGAGACAGACAAACTGACAGAGAGTGTGGATAAAAAGATGGACAGATGGAGACGTGGAGAGAAAGAGAGAGAGAGAAATAGAGAGAGAGAGAGCGGATCAGGCAGCGTTGTGTAAACCCTCCTCTCTGTCTGGCCACCAGAGGAGACAGCAGGTAATTAAAGAGAAAGGGAGAGAGGGAGACATTCCAGAGGGGGAGTTTGGAGCGAGGGAGGAGGGAGAAAAAAAGAGAGAGCAGCCAAGAAGAAGAAGGAGTAGTGAGAAATGTGGTCAGACCTGAGCGAGTCAAACCCGGTAATCGATACAGAGGCTTGTCACAGAATATGATGCGTTTTTTTATATTGTTGACGACGATTCAAAAATGAATCAAAACCGACCGTCAGAATCTTAGTCTCACTTCTGACTTTATTTCATTTGATTTATTTTTCAAAACATTTCCAGATGATTTGGGCAATCAATAACGATTAATCATTTGTAAAATGTTACATTTTATTTCTAGTTCTATTAATTATGATATTGATATGAGGTCTTATTGCCCAGCCCTAATTTTATAATAACAAATCCCACTCAAAAAACAAAATAATCCTTCATTAATCATAAACGATGCAGATTCTTAAGAATTGACAATAATCGTAATCAGTGTAAAATTCCAAATTAATTGTGATATTGATTTAATGAGTCATATCGCCAAGCCCTATTTTTTTGTATTCCTTTAAATTCTTTTCCCACTGCTGAGTTTGTTGTGTCTAGTCTCTGGTGCCCTTTGAGACTGTTTCCAACTTTCCCTTCCCTCCTCCCTCGCTCCCTCCCTCCCTCGTTCCCTCGCTTCCAAATGTCTCCGTAGTGGCATTTTGGATGGTGTCATCGAGTTCCTGTCATTCAGAGACGCCGAGCGCCGCAATGGATCATCCGCACCCCCCCACCTCGCAATAAATGACCACTTATTAATGTCTCTTAGCAGTAATAAAGAAAGGAGCTGGAAGGGAAAAAAGGACGGAGGGAGGGGAAGGAGAGAAAAAAGGTAGGGGAGGATAAGAAAGAGGATGGGGAGTTAAGTTGGATGAATGGACGAATGGATTGTATAGTTGGATGGATCAAAGAAAAGAAAGGAAACGAGGGAGGGAAAAATGAAGGAGTAAAAGAAAAGAACGAATGATTATGAGTAGTGCTGGGAGATATGAGAAAAGGGTAGGAAAGGGGAAAGCGGAGGAGAGAGTGTGTTCGTACTGTGTTTATTGTGTTGCTTGTTGGCACCCTTGTCCTGTTGAATGCAATGTTCAGTGTTACTATGTGTTGCACCGGGGCCATGGGGAAACGCTGTCTCATCACACTTTGTACAATGTATAAAGCGACTGATGACAATAAAGAAACTTGAACCTTGAGAGGAAAGGCAAGTCGGATGGATGGATCAGTGGATGATTGGATGAATGGATTGTATAGTTGAATCAATTAAAGAAAAGAAAAAAGGTGAGGGAAAATGGAGTGAAGGAAAAGAACTTAAAGGAAATTATGAGTAAAGGAATTATAAGCAGTGCTGAGAGATACGAGAAAAATGCAGGAAAGGATAAGAAAGAGCGATGCAAAGAACAGAGCGAGGGAAGATTGGGATGGATGGATCAATGGACGAATGGATTGTACTGCTGGATGGATCCAAGAGAAGAAAGGAAAAATGAAGGAGTGAAAGAAAAGAACAAATGATTATGATAAGTGGGAGAAATCAGAAAAGGGTAGGAAAGTATAAGAAAGAGAGAAGCGAAAAATGGAGGATGCGAAGTTTGGGCTGGATTGATGAATAAATGGATAGCATAGTTTGATGGATCAAAGAAAACAAGGGAGGAAGGGAGAAATGAAGAAATAAAAGAAAGAAGCAAAATGAACGACTGATTGTGAGTAGTGTGGATAAGAACGGATAATAAAAAAGATAGAGAAGAGTGGAAGAAATGGGAGTTGAGTTTGGGATGGATGGATGGATGGATAAAAGAATCAATGGATGATTGTATTATATAGTTGGATGGATTGAATAGAACAAGGGAAGAGAGGGAGGGGGGAAAAGAAGTTAATGGAAAATTTGATTATGAGTAGAGCTGTGCGAAAAATGTAGGAAAGGATAAGATGGACGGAAGTGAAGGATGGAGGAAGGGATGTTTGGGTTGGATAGATCAATAGATGAATGGATTGTATAGTCGGATGGATCAAAGAGACGTACAAATGAAGAGAGGGAGGAGAAAAGTGACGGAAAAGGATAAGAAAACTTCAGGTTATGAGCAGAGCTGGTGGTTCCTGGTCCAGAACTCCCCTGAAACCCCTGATCTACGCAACAAGCCAGTGATCTGTATGTACTTAGGCAGTGTAGGAGTAGGTTCAGTAAAACCTAAAAATAAATGTTTAAACACGTTCTTCTTTAGTAATGCTTTGTAAACGGATATTCCGTGACAAGAAGAAGCGTTCAAGCTGCTTCGCCAAATTCTGTTCAAGAAATACAAGTCTATTAACTACTTCTGGCTTTAAAGATGCCAAGAAAGTGAAAGTGAGTGATTATTTGTTAACACACAGTGCACCACAACAAAATGTGACCTCTGCATTTGACCCATTTGTGAAGGAGCAGTGAGCAGCTAACATGGGCAGCGCCCGGGGACAGTACCTTGCTCATGAGTACCTCAGTCGTAAATTTACCGGCCCGGGATTCAAACCAGCAAGCTTCTGATCACGGGGCGAACGCCCTACCGGTGCGCCACAAACTGCCCCAAGCAGGATGCGATCGGCTTTGCATCCAAGTGATGAATTAAAAAATATCATATCTAATTATGAGCTGTTCGAAAAACACTGTTGATACTAGGGATGTAATGACAATAAACTACATCGAAACATTGATTCGTTGATCAACAACAAGCATTGATCTGAAATAAAAACATCAATCAGACATCAAACATACTGTAATGTTACTTAATATTAAAAACTCCCCGTTCGAGAATTCTCCATTTGAATATCTGCTTGAGCTCAGCAATAAAAATGTAAATTGAAATCATATCGTAGCAGACTTTGTGATGTTGGCAAATGTTGAATCGTTATCCATTGAACCAATATAATATTTAATAATACAGTATATATAAATATTATGAAACTTAAAATTTACATCCCTTGCAGATATAAGCTGGCATTAGCAGTAAAGAATAAAACAGCAGTTAAGCTGTATAGATTTCTACTTTATAAAGCCATAAAATGTGTTGAATTGTGTGTACACCCAGGGAGTGTGTGAAAGTGTATCTGGGCAAGGACAGCAGCTGAAAAGAAGTGTGTCCGGCACTTAAATATTTAGACCTACCTGTCAGCTGAATTCAGGCAGGACTTGGCTTCTAGGTGCATTTGCCTGAGGGAAGAGGGAGTGAGAGAGAGAGAGGAAAAAGGAGAAGGAGAGAGAGAGAGATGAATAGATAGACGAGGACTGTGTGAAACTAGAGAGATAAATGGAACGGAAGGTTGTGTTGGCAGAGAGAGCGGTTTAAGACAGTCAAATGAATGCAAAGTAAAAGCAAAAAAAAAAAATTAAAAAGTGCACTGTTTCTCCTTTCATCCCTTTCTCCGGACCATCAAAGACTTTCCCCAGGGTTCTGCCGGGGATGAAAACGGGAAAAGAAACAGCTCATATTTTGAGATGACGTCGCTTTGTTATGGTTTATTTTATTTGTCGTTTTTTGCCGTTGCTAAGGGATTGTTAACCGATCTGTAATGGTCTGGTTTGCTTGTCTAGGAAGGTGGCCGTCTGCTGAAGCTAAAGCTGAAGCTGTTTGGGAAAAGTTAAACATACCCCCACATCGGGTTCAGAAGTTCGCCCCCGTTTTCCCACGGGAAGTTGTCGTCATTAACGCCACTGCTGCAATGTTTTTACCGGGTCAGAATCTCGGGGCAGAAAACTGAAGGTCTGGTCTACAGTCACAACTTGTGACACTGCTAAATTAACTACTTTTTTCATTGTCTTATCAACAGCAAACCTACTTTTAAAATGCTATAGCTTTAAAAGTAACGACTAGGCTACCGCTCATTGCATCACAGCATGCTCTTAGCAGCTGCCAGATGAAGTCAACCATGATGAAGATGGACTCAAGAATCCATGGCTGTATTTATGAAAATGTATGTCTCTAAAAGGCGAAGTGGACAGAAATTACACATTTGTGTGTAACGTGTGCAAGCTGAAAATCAAAAACCTTTTTGTGATTTGACGTTTTATTGGTTAAAAAAATTAATTTCACATCTTTAAATTAATTTGCCTATCCTACAGTGGAAATCGTAAGTATTACTGGATGTAACAGCTTGGATGTAGCTACTTTTTCTCTGTAACTTGTAGTGTAGCTAACTGTTATATTAAAACAGTAACTTGGCTGTAGTTTAGTTACTTCTCATCATTAGAAGTAGCTTCTCCAACACTGCTGGCTTGTTTAGGTTGACTTGGCCTCGAATATGTGAAAATGGGGGCTTGCGAAAACTTGCGTCCATAGGAAATCCGGTTAGTTATCCAAATACAGTGTTTGGCAGCAGCGCTTCCCACTTTTTGGCTTGTTAACTCCTTCCAGACACTCTTCATGGCTTAAAATGTCCAGCTCATTAAAGAAATCTGAGGTATTTGTGTTTCTTGTCAATAGCCCAACTGCAACCCTCTTCTTCCCTTTTTACAGGTCAAAGAAGAAGTTGTAGTTCTCCGTTTTGGTTCATTAAGGTTGTCCTTCCCTATTTTAGCCAAGAGGGGGCATCACCATTAATGCTGTCATCCCTTATTTTAGCCAATAGGAGACAGCACCATTACGGTTTTTAAAAATATTTTTGGCTAAAAGGGGGCATCATCGTTAAGCTTGTCATTTCCTTTTTTGGTCACAAGGGGGCGTCACCATTAAGGTTGTAATTCCCTATTTTGGCCAATAGGGGGCATCACCTTTAGGGGTGCCTTCCAATTTTTGGTCACAAGGGGGCATCACCATTAAGGTTGTCATTCCTTATTTTGGCCAATATGGGCAGCACCCTTAAGGTTGCCTTTCCCTATTTTGTATTATGGGTTTCTTGGTTGTTATTGATTTTTTTTTTTTTTTTTTATAAACTCACAAATAATGTGTGGTACCGCACGGTTCCTGTTACCAGTGGTAAATCACGTTGAGGGGCTTTTGGTAAAAGGTAGCCATTTCTAGTTGCCTTTTTGTCCACTAGTTCTCCAGTCTTCAAAACAACTTAAATCTGTGCAGCTGGTAATTCATAATTCTTTATCCACGCTGGATATATTGTCAAGTCAAACAAAAACCCCGGGACAGTTTTCGGAGATCTGTAACAAATTGCCCCTTGTCTTCTCCCTCTAACCTCTTTTCAACCTCTGTGCAAATCTCCAGTCAAATTGGGGCAGATACAAGTTTAAAGCTGAGCATTATTCTTCTCAGTGGCCTGAAGCCAGGTTTTTCCATCTTATGGAGATTAACCCAAGCAGGAAACTCAGGCTTTTCTTGGGCCAAAGTCACAGTATGCTTTAGATCACAAAAAGGACAGTGTTTTGAGGGTGTTGGTGGCCTAGTGGTAGGACCCTCGTCTTTGGACCAAGAGGTTGTGGGTTCCATTCCGACCTCTGGTGTTACCAACATTGGGTTCCTTGAGCAAGACCCTTAACCCTAAGTTGCTCCCAGGGGAACTGTCCCTGAAATTAGGAAATGTAAGTTGCTGTGGATAAGAGTGTCTGCTAAATGCTGTAAATGTAGATATGCCCTAAAGAACTCCACTTAAACCCTTTACTTTGAGTAAAATCATATTGTCCATTAAATGGAACATTCTGGAGTTTCTGACAAAGCACATGTACTTTTGTTTGGAATTAAAAGCACAAACAAGAACATTTTGGTTATAACAATGCACCACAATGCACAAACTTTATATGTTGTTTACCATTTTTCCCCTCTTGCAATGCAAGGCATTTGGAGAACGGACAGTAAAGTTTTAAAAACATACAAACTCCAAAGAGAAAAGCTTGAGTCCATTTGCTGGAACTCAGACAGAATCCATTAATGGGCTGTTTTTGTAAGCTGATGAAAAGAGTCTGCCTTGGCGTTGCAAAATTATTTAATGGGACCTCTGTCAGAACCATAATCACCATGATGACAGAGATTTTGTGACATAATCTTTGATCTTAAATTGCTTTTTGGCCAAAACACAGTTCGGAATTAATTCAAGGGTTGATACGTCGTTTTTTTGACACTTAACCGCTGATTGTGGACGTTATTTAGACTCTGTTTCCTGCATTGTTTTTTAATGAAATGACTCTAATCCTCTTAGTGTTTGCTTTTTGTGTCAACTCCATTGGCTGGTTTCTTGCTCATGGATTAAGCCTAGTCTGGACTAAATTGTAGTACCAATGGAGATTTGCCAACTCAAAACTAGTCTAGAGCTAGGCTTAATCCTTGACTGAGAAACTGGCCCCATATGTCTGACTCGAGACATTGAGGCCAGATAGTCAAAACGTGAGTTATTAGGTGTGTGAGATAAATCCACAGCTAGGTTTTTATTTAAGTGTGATATAGCATGCTCACACTTCCATGTAGCCAAAGTTGAATGTCAAACTCCTGTTTTAAAAAGCATCTAAAAGAATGAATGAGTGCAAATCTGCTTTAACTAACATTTCGAAAAATAGAGTAGAAGTATATCTGATTTTATTCATTGCATGATTCTTCATATTTTTATAGGTTCTTAATCTCTTTTCTCATCATGCGACTAAAAGGTAATAACAGTTGCCATGGCGATAACATTGGCGCTGACATGGGGATGTTGTGAATTAATAAAACAAGTAAATTTCTAGAAACTGCGATTGACTGTCAGGGAATCAGTTAATCTGTAATTGCAGTGCTCTGTGAATTCAAAACTTCCTATTTTCGTAGCTCAGTGTTAAAATGGAATGAAATCGAAACGGGCAGAAGTGTGCTACCGATGCTAAAAGTTACCATTGCTTTCCATTCTCTGTTAGCCGTGTTCGTGTTATTCGATGGAGTGTGCCTTTAAGAGCTGGAATTATTCACCTGTGGAAATGCTGCTTAATTTTTCAGGAGCGGCGCTTGCAACCGTTCTGTGTCACTGGCCATTAATGCTAACCTGCTACTTTCTTTATCATTCCTCCCTCCCTTCCTTCCTTCCTTCCTTCCTTCCTTCCGTCCTCCGTTTCCTCTCTCACTTTTGCTCATCTTTCTGCTACAAAGGCATCTGTCTGCCTCCTTTTTAAAATGGAATGTTTAGTCTGTAGTTGGATTTAGCCCAGTTATTCTTTCTGGAATGTAAAAAGGATATGATCAATAAGTTATATTAACGTTCTTCTTTTCTTTTACCCAATTTTTGCACTTTCAAAAAAACTTTTAATAGTTTTCATGGGTATGTTGAAGAGCGAATGTGGTAGTACGGCAAACATGAACTATAAGCAATATATTGTGGTTCTTTAGTAACAGTCATTTTACAAATAAATCAGATATACGTAACTTTCATTTAGAATGTAAAGTTCTAAATGAACCGCCAAACTGTGATGGAAATTAGGGGGAAATAGATTCAGTTAAAACTCAGTAACTACTGCTCTGGGTGTGTTAGCTGCTAATGTACACTATGTTAGTGTCTAACCTTGTTAGTTAGTTAGTTAGAAACTAGGCTTTTGGGAAACGCACCCCTGTTTAAGAGTGAAACGGGGTGAAGCAGCAGTTCTGTTCAGTAATATACAACTTTTTACAGGTAAATCTGATAAAACATTCACATAGAAGGTAAAGTTCTACACTGTTGCAAAATGATTTGATCAATAAGTTTTGTTAACATTACTTGAACTGTAATTTATGCAATTTCAACAAACTGTTATTACGTTTAAATGTTGCAGTTTAGGTTTTAAAGTCAGTTGATGGAAATGAAAATTTGAAGACGCTAGATTAATTTAAAACTCAATTCAAACTAAAATTCAACGTGCATCTTTAATGTTAACATGACATTGATAAAATCATTTTGTAACAGTGTAGAACTTTACCTTCTACATGAATGTTGTATCTGATTTATTTATTTGTAAAATGTTGTATATTACTAGGAAAAAACACAATCTGATGCTTCAATTTTGCAAGTAAATTAAAGAAATATGTTAACATGGCATGATGGTGCAGTAGTTAGCACTGCCGCCTCACAGCGAGAAGGTCCTGGGTTTGATCCCCATGTCGGACGTAGGGCCTTGCTGTGTGGAGTTTGCATGCGCTCCGGTTTCCTTCCACAGTCCAAAAGCATGCACTATAGGTTAACTGGCGACTCTAAATTGGCCCCGTAAGGTGTGAGTGTGTGTGTGTATCTGTGCCCTGCGGTGTGTTGGTGCCTGCCCAGGGTTAGTCCCCGCCTTGCAAACGCAAGTTCGAGGATAGGCTCATGTCCCCCCGCGACCCCGGTTGGGATTAAGCGGTTCGGATAACAAATGAACGTTGACATGACATACTGATCAAATCATTTATTATAAAGTGTCGTTTAGAGTTTGAGTATCAGTCAAACGCGAGTTTATCTCAGTGTCAGAAACGTTTGAAATTGTTAACGTTAAATCGATGTCTGAATGTTGGTGTTATAAAACCAGGTAAGGTCTACCTGACGATCAGCTTGTCTCTCTCTCTCTCTGCCGGTGAATCCTTCCTCGCCGATCTTATCTGAGGTTTATAGCTTGTTCATGTCGTTTTTTTTACTCCAGCCGTGGTGGTCCAGGTCGTCCCTGTAATCCCCTTATCTCATCTCTCTCTCTCTAACCGAAGTCGGGAGTGCTCTTCATGTGGAGTCAAAATCACAGTGACCGGAGAACACTTTTAATGCCTTCAGAAGTGATTTAAACCCAGCAATCGCCTCTTTCTGCTTGTGCCGGGATACAGACGCTTCTCCGCGGGCTTACGTCCTCATCATATTCGCCAGTAACATGTATTTGGCGTCCACATTGTCGGGTTCCGTCCGTGTGAATGTTACACCAACACTCAAAACGTTTAAAACACTTAAAAAGTCAGGTGTGAGTTTGTGAAATTGTTTGGGGAAATTAACACTTTGTTAGCAACAAATTATCAAAAAATTCTTGCTACAGGTGTAATACAAAGCCCACAGGATTACTTGCAGGCATTAAAATAAGCAAAAATGTACTTTTCATAACTTTTTGAGGAGTAGACAAAAAGCCCAAATTCCTGCTCATTATTTTTGGCTTTTATTACAATAAATGGCAAGTCCAGATTATATTTCCATTTTTTGTTTTTTGACGCTCTTTCAGAAAATACAAAATTTGGAATATGAAGTATCATAAATTAGGGTTTTTTGGTAATAAAAGCACAAATTTGGGCGAGTGCGTGTTATGTGTTTTTGTATAGGTTTTTGGGTGGATACAAAAAGCCCAGGTTCTTCCCAAATTTTTGCTTCTACTACAATAAATGCCAAGCTGACAGATGACATATTATTACCATTTTATCCTTATTTGCCATTCTTTCAGGAAATACGAAAATTGGGAAGATAATCTGTCATGACAGGCTATATTTGCCACTAGTGTTAATTGTCGTCGAAGCAAAGAAATTGGCTGTAACTAAGGCTATTGAATAATATTAGTATTATTAAAATTAATAAGGCTAACATTTTGGCATGTGTTTCATTTATTTATTGTAGTGAATGTAAAATTGCCCAAATTTTGCTTCTACTTTAATGAATGCAAAGTTGTAAATAGATTATATTACCAAATTTTCTTTCAGAAAATACACAAATCGGGAATGTAATGGTATTTTCTGTGATAGAAGCAGAAAAAATGTACAAAAGTTTTGCCAAAAAGTTTTGCCCAAATGTTTGCTCAAGTTTTGCTTGTACTACAGTAAATACGTAAATAAGACAGGTCAGTAACTTCGTAAGAGATGTTCCCAATTTTTGTAATTGCCACTATTTTGAGAAATACAAAAATACAGCTGCTATATAATGTAATATAATATAACAAATTTGGTATTTATTTGTCATAGAAGAATAAATTCGGGTAACTAAAGATAATGACATATTTGGGTATGTGTTTGATATTTGTTGTAGTAAATTTTTGCTTCAGCTATAATGAATGCAAAGTTGTTGATAGGTTATATTCCCAGTTTTTTTTTTCTTGTGGCAACAATGAGCTGCTGCTAGGAAAAGTAATTAGTGATCTGCTTCAAACTAAAAAGCATGAGCGTCACTGCTTTTTGGTCGGCGCGCTCGGAGTTTTGTGCTGATGGGCGCTGCAGTCCGGATCAGCTGCTGCACGATTCCCCATGCAGACCGCGTAACTAAAGCTAATTAAAGCTGCATTATTGATAGATCATTGAATTATTCAGAGCTAATAATAAAAGGAAGCCCACTGATAAACACAGTGTTAAATGTTTATCACCCTTAGAAGGAGAGAGAGGGAGGGAGGGGGAGAGAGAGAGAGAGAGAGAGGGAGAGAGAGTTGTTGAGGTTGTTTTTTGTTTTCTCCACTTTATATTCAAACTGTCTTCCTGTTTCCTGTTACTCTTTAGATCTTGAGCAGTTGCTGAGCTTAACTCATCAGCTTCTCTTTACTCTCTTTCTTTCTCTCGCTCTCTCTCTTCCTCTCTACCTCTGCCTAACTTTTTCTTTTTCTTCTCTTCTTTCTCTTTCTCCACACTTCTCTCTCACTACTCACACTCTCTCTCTCTCTCTCTCTCTCTCTCTCTCTCTCCTTCCGTCAATCTCTTCCTCCAGACCGTTCTTTGCTTCTCTGTGTCTGTCTCCACCACTCTCTCTCTCTTTCTTTCTTTTTCTGAGCTTCTGTCTCCAATGCATGCTCTCTCTCTTTCTCTCTCTCTCTCTCTCTCTATCTGTCTTCTGTCTTCTGTCCTCTGTCTCTGCTTTACTTACTCTTTCTCTCCCTCCCTCAGTCTCTTTCTCTCTCTGTCTCCACCCCTTTGTTTCTTTCTTTCTCTGAGCGCCTGTCTCCAATGCGCGCTCTCTGTCCTCTGTCTCTGCTTTACTTACTCTTTCTCTCTCTGTCTCGACCCCTTTCTCTTTTTCTTTCTTTCTTTGTGTGGCTGTCTCCACTTCTTTTTCCACTCTCTCTTCCTCCCTCCACTTTCTCCTTTCATCCCTTCTTTTTCTAGTTTCTCTCTCTTTAACACACATAGATGGCTCACTCTCTTTATCGATTTATTCGTCTCTCTCATAAAACACCAGTTAAAACACAAGTTGAAGCAGGTGGATTTTATTGTTATTATTTTTTGTATTATCCCTTAAGGGCCGTTTTTTCCCCTTTCATTCTAAGACAAAAACCACAAAACAGTTTTTGTTTCAGTGCAGTAAGACACAGCCAGTTTTGGTGTATTATTCAGAAACTCATCAGCAATATTAAGGCTTAATAAATAATTTTTACTTTCTATGGCAAATTTAATAAAACAACATTTTTGCTGCTTAATATTGAAGGAAGTTCTAATTGCCATGAGTGATTTTTCATACTTTTAACATTATTTATATAAAAAAATATTGCAATATTTTGTCAGTATCGTTCAGTCCTGATTCAGAAACAATTATAAAGGTTTGATATTATTTTTGACAAAAATATTAAAGTTTCCGAATTCTTGTCCTCCACTCTTCTCAGTCCATCGCGGCGCTGGAATTCCATTCCACACATTTTCCGTGCATTTGGAATTCCAGGAATAACATTGAGGCGAGATTAGCAGACAGGAGAGACTTGCTCAGCCTAATCGGCTCACGTTTAATACAGCGACGTAAGTGGATGAAACTGACTCGAAAATACTGGAATAACAACAGCAAATAGAAGATTGTAAAGCCAGACGGGATATTCAGGTTTTTTTCAGGTCTGGGAGGGTGGGACGAGGAAGAGAGAGTGAGGAATGTGATGATCATCGCTCCCCGTGTCATCTCTCAGGGTGGTCTTAACTTGGTTTTGATGGAGATGTTTTCTTTTCCACTCGTTCTTTTTGTAGTAGACGTTTCTTCTCGCTTTCGCACTTCCGTGCCCAAAGACCAACTAATTTATTCGTTTCCTTTAACCACTTTGATCTGTTGTTTTAGAAGCTGTGAAAAGTGAAGGAGGAGGACGGGTGGGTGGTGGAATGGGGAATGAAGAGCGACTTTCAAAGGTGTACGAAAAGGGTTTTGGTCTTTCCACTTCAATTCGGCACAAATCTGACAGATTTGGAAGAGGAGAAGTGAGGAAGAGGAGGTAAACTGCGAAGAGCAGGGTCTGTGAGGGTTTTTCTTTTTCTCAGGCGAAGATCACAGACTTGGTGCCGACGCGGAAGATGAAGCTTTGAGTTGGGTGTCGTATCTTGTTTGAGCTTCTGAAGCGAGATCTAATGCGGTGGTTATAACATTAATTATGTCTGTGTGCATTCTCAATCCTCTGAAAGGAAGCAATAAAGACGTGACTGAAGGAAGAAGGCAGTGACAGTTCTCATTTCCTGTTGCTAAGAAAGTCCAGTTTTGGACAGTAAGTTGATTTCAAGTGAAAGTCTGTGATTATTTGTCATTGTGAAGACACCACGGAAAGCACACAATGCACCATGACCAAATGTGACCTCTGCATTTGACCCATCCATGAAGGTGCAATTGGCAGCTTCTTGGCAGTGTTCAGGGATGGGGCCCTCCTCATGAGTACCTCAGTGGTACCTTTACCACTTCGGGATTCAAACCAATGACCGTCCGACTATGGAGTGAACACCGTAACCGTTATGCTACAAACTGACCGATTTCGATGGTTAATAAACACCAAAATCAGGGAATCCATTCAAAGCGAAGTGGGTTTGCTCCAGGCCAGTACAGTGACATTTTGGAGGTACAGTGTTTTGATTTCTGGTTGCATAACTTACACCCAAAAGTGAGTGAGCTCTGCTATTTTGCCATACGTTTTCTTAAATATGGCCCCAGATTCTTGCTTCCGTCTTGGTCAAGTTGGACACCAACCTCTGACTCCAACTCACAGCTGCCAAGTGTGCTCTGATACAATGATTTTCCTGCGTTTTAAGAATAGGGGATGATCAGAGTGGGTGCGTCATTTTAACAGGACGTTGGAGTTCCAGCCCCCTCTTTAAGAATGATGATCTTTTTGAACCTGCAAATCATCTCCCAATTGGTGGATTATCTCCTTGCACCTTCAGCACCTTAGCTAATGTGTGAATTTAAGTGATTGATTATTTGTTCCTGTGAATGCACCATGGAACAGCACACAGTGCGCCATAACGAAATGTGATCTCTGCATTTGACTCATCTCTGAAGGAACATTGGACAGCCAACATGGGCAGTGCCCAGGGGGATGGTAACTTGATCATGTGTACCTCAGCGGTACCTTTACCAGCTCGGGACCCACGATCGGACGGTTAGCGGTTTAAATCCCAGACTGGTAAAAAGTACCACTGAGGTTCTCCTGAGCAAGGTACTATTCCCAAGCTACTGCTCCCTGGGCGTTTGCCTATTTCAGTTCCCCACTTCCCCTTCACAAATTGCTCAAAAACAGAGGTCACGTTTTGCTGCGCTGTTTGCACTGTGTGCTGTGGTGTATTCACACTGACAAGTAATCACTCACTTTCTCAGAAAAGGCAACACACTTCTGAATTGCCCCAGCCATTATCTTGCTGCAGTAGCTTTCGTTTTAACAATGCTGCAGACATCGTATTTGCACCAGCGAACATCCAAGTCAAGGACTAGTTCGAGAGAAACGTCTGGGCGAAAGTGGGTGGCACAGTGGGGGTTAATTTCGCTGGGAGCCAAAGCCAGGCGGGAGAGGGAATGTACGGAGGGATCGGCCACTAATGAAGCAGCCGGCGGAGGCGTGACTGGACATAGTATTGAGTTGATTATGAGCCCGCTAGCGACGGCGTCCACCCCCGCCACGTGGTGTCGCACAACGAGCTAATTGCCTTCAGTGTCTGAGGTAGAATAAAGGACTCCGATTGGGAACCGAAGGTTCTGAGTTGTCTCAGGTCACAATTAAAGTGAGTGATTATTTGACGTTGGGAGCACAGCACAGCACACAGTGCACCACAATGAAATGTGACCTCTGCATGTAACCCATTCAGGAAGGATCAGTGGACAGCTGATGCTGGCTCTGCCCATCCATGGAGATCAGTAGCTTGATGATGGTACCTTTGTCATGGGTGGTATACCTTTACCAATCCAGGATTTGAACTGGCAACCATCCGATCACAGTGGAGGCGGTTACACTACCACCGCACAATTCTAGAACCATATGCAGGGCCATTGGCGTGCCCGGAAAAAGGTGTTTCAGGGCCGGTCGGAGATCCAACCTTTTCTGATAAGCCGCATTGATAGAATGTGACGGCAATTTTTTTATTTGCCAAGCCAGGTTTTCTTTTGCAAGATCGCCCGGAGCTATTTTGCCTTCAGCTGTCGAGTGATAGAAATGATTTTAATGAGATCGAAAAGCGAGGGAAACACGGGAGCTGAGGAGAGTCGGGCTGTCGGCGCCGACGTGTGTGTTTGCGTCCAAGTGCGGTGTTTGTGTGCTATCTAGGGGCTGATCTTGTGATCTCTTCCTCATGCTCGTGGGGTGTGGCTGGGTGTCTGTCTGTGAGAAAGATAGAGAGAGTGAGATAGAAAGAGAGAGGGCGGGAGGGAGGTAGTGGGGTGGTGGAGTGGGGGGAGGGATGCATCTCAACAGGTCCTGCGAAACTCTCCGATTGGCCGGCACAGCGCCTTGGGAGATGGTGTTCTCGGCATTCCATTGGTCCGTCAGCCTCCACTTGTCACTGTGAAGGGAAGGTCGAGGGCGGGATGATGTCTTTCCCTGTTGCTAGGTTACAGGTGTGCCTAACAGGCATGATAGAGGTAGATGAGGAAAAGTGGGAGGAATAAATGAAAAATGACTGAAAACACTGAGCAAAGGAATTCCTCAAAGTTCCATTTTGGGCTTTGGTGTTTGCTTTGGCGTTTTTCGTCTTGTGCAGATTTGGGTGCAAATTTGAGCGACACAGAACTGCCTTGTTACGCCTCCACATAGGTTAAAATTGGTGCCAGTGTTGAATGAAGAAGTTTGGGTGTGGTCAGTCTCATTTCTTCCCATATTGACCTTAATGGCCTGCGAACTGGGAGGGTTTATGCAGACAGCCACCCCAAATTTCCTGTACTGGAATTAGCGAGCCTTTCAGCATTTATCTTAGTTCCATTGCTTGCTCTCAGTTACTGTTCTGTGTCCAACGATTGATCATCACTCTCTGAGTCCAAAGAGGACAGGAATAGATGAATAGAAGGCTTAAATTGTTTTGACTGTGACAGTGGAGCAGTTCAGCTCTATTCTAATACTATATAAAATTGATGTCATTGTTGGAGGAGAAGTTTGGGCGTGGTCAATCTTGTTTGTTCCCATTTGGACTTTCTGGTGGGTTTCTGCAGATCCCGAGCTGTTCAACATTCAAAGTTTGTTTAGCCTGAATTGGTTCCTCACTGCTTGGCACAGCATGAATTACGTTCCCTGACACAACACAGGTTTCGGAACTCGCCCCCATTTTGGCTCTGGCAGTGGAGTGGTAACCCAAATCGCTAAGAAGAGTCTGTGACCTACCAAGGCTGTCATTGAGTTCAACTCGGTACTAAGGCTATTTAAATTTGTGTCAATGTGAAATAAAATTTGTCAGTTTTAAGAGCCTTGTAACAGCCTTGTTTGGTCTTTTATGTTGTTTAAAATTGGTGTCAAAGTGGAATGGAGAATATTGGATGTGGTCAGTCTCATTTGTTCCTATTTTGACTAAAAGCTTTCTGCAGATACCTAACCCAAATTTCCTGCACCGGCATTGGCAAGCTCCTCAGCGTTTATCATAGTTCCGTTTAGGTTCCTCGCTGGCCGCCACAGCCTGAATTACTGCTCTGTGTCTGACGAATTGATCGTTGCTCTCTCGCTCCAAAGAGGACAGGAATTGATAAATAGGAGGCGTAACTCGTCCCCATTTCGGCTCCAGCAGCGGAGCGGTAACCCGAATCGCTAACAAGAGTCCATTTAGCCCCGCCAAGGCTGTCATCGAGTTCAACTCCCCATTGCACACCAATCAATACAGCGTCAGCTGGCACTTCACAATACAGCTCCGACTCTGATGGGACGAAAGCACACCAAGTACCACATGATGGTGATGAATCTCATAAGCAGCGTTGGGGAAGCTACTTTTAAATGGTAGCTTTTCAAGCTAAGCTAAGCAAGTCCAGGATTTAAACTCTTAATTCAGTTTCAGTGCCACTTTTCAAACTTTGGTGCCTTTTTAATTGGTAACGTTAACCAAACCTCCCGATTAGTTTTGGGCTGTTGAAGCCCAGATGCATGGCATAGGATGACGGACAGCCTGGCTCTCCCAACCATCGCTACGTGGTGATGTAGCGCTAGCGTCTTCCCGCTGCTCTCCAGACTGACCTTTTGGAGGGGAATTTACATTTGCTGGCAGGATTGGGTCGTCCATCAGGGCGGCCGCCGTGCCACGGACGAGTGTGTCCTGCGCTCTGTAAACTGCATCTGGATTGCCTCGAAAGCGGAGTGATTTAGAACGAGTGTCGACCCTGAAGGGGAAGAGAGGGAGCAGTAGCTAGAACTAGAGCTATATTAACACATATAGAAAAGTAAAATAACATTTATTTCATGGTGTTTTTTAGGGTTTTAGGTGTCTTTGTACTGTGTGATGATGTAATATATTAATATTATAACAGAGAGAAACCTTTAGGTTTGCACTGACACACACACACACACATATCAGGCCTCAAGATGCAGCCATTTTTGCTGGTTTATCACATTGTCTGGCGCTAATGCAATTACGACAGGTAAAGGCATTGTTCCTCTTCAAGCGCCGCTTCACTTTAGCGAGCAGAAAGTCAAACGTGGCAACAGGAACGTGTAACAGTTCCCGCTTCATTTTCACACCTTTAATTGGGCGCCGGCGCTGATTGATTGCAGGTTTGTCGTTAAGGTGATTTTGGATTGCACCTTTTAGTTATTCACCAAACACTGTGGCTAACTCTCGGACATCGATACGCAGACACAGCGCTGTGCTCGTTATAAACGGCCCTAACGATCTGATAAAGCTGATCCACTGAGAGTGTCGGCTAATCCTGCCTGGGGCTGAGCTTCTGACCATTAACACACACAATTTTACAGCTGTGTGTTAATTTTTTGAGCCCGACTGATAAATCGGTGTGCTGATATTATCAGCCGATGTGAGTTAATTGATAACAGCTAATGAATGACGAGAAGAGGAACCATGTTATGAGAGCTGTTGTTGCATTGTTTGTCCACTAGAGGACTCCAAAGCTACTGCTGGATTTTTTGTTGTTTATGACTTTTGTCATTTTTTTTGTACTCGTATCCTTGTGTAATTTAACAGCTGTTTTTTGGTGCTTATTCTGTCAAACTGCCAAAGTATAGAGGCCCAATCCATACTGATATTTACAACATTATAATATTTATAATGCTGTTCTGGTTCCCGCTTCTTAGTTAGATGTGCCGCGTGTTGTTATCTTGTAGTACTGCTGGATGAGAGGACGTGAGGCGACATTATGGTACAGAGCATCTGTTAACGTTGCACCATGAAAACACACCGCCTTCTTACCCCCTTAAATTAATCAGCTTTTAATGATTCATGCAAATGCATGAAAGGCAGCATGTGTTCACAAATACAGCCTCGAAACACACCTCCCAAACACACCACCTCTCAAACACATCATTTCCCAAACACACCACCTTCCAAACACAACGCCTTAATACATACCTCCTCCCAAACACAACGCCTTAATACATACCTCCTCCCAAACACACACCTCCCAAACACAACGCCTTAATACATACCTCCTCCCAAACACACCACCTCCCAAACACACACCTCCCAAACACACCACCTCTCAAACACATCATTTCCCAAACACACCACCTTCCAAACACAACTTTTACTATACACTCCAAACACACCAGCCTCCAAACACAACGCTTTACATACCTCCTCCCAAACACACCACCTCAAACACAATTTAATACACACCTCCTCCCAAACACACCATCTCTCAAACACACCACCTCCCAAACACAACGCCTTAATACATACCTCCTCCCAAACACACCACCTCTCAAACAAGAATACATTTCCCAAATACACCACCTCCCCAAACAATAACGCCTTAATATATACCTCCAAACACACACCACCTCAACACACACCTCCCAAACACAACGCTCATTGTACACCCTCCAAACACACCACCCCTAAAACACATCATATTCTAAACACACCACCCAAACACACAGCCTTAATACATACCTCCTCCCAAACACACCACCTCTCAAACACATCATATTCCAAACACACCACCTCCCAAACACACAGCCTTAATACATACCTCCTCCCAAACACACCACCTCTCAAACACACCACCTCTCAAACACACCACCTCCCAAACACAACGCCTTAATACATACCTCCTCCCAAACACACACCCACCTCTCAAATATACTCCACTCCCAAACACAACGCTCTTAATACATACTCCTCCTAAACACACCACCTCTCAACACACCACCTTACACACCTCCTCCCAAACACACTCAAACACACCACCTAAACATACTTTTAATACATACTCTCCCAAAATACCACTCCTGCATAACTTTAATACATACCTCCCTCCAAACACACCACCTCCCAAACACACCACCTCCCAAACACACCACCTCTCAAACACATCATTTCCCAAACACACCACCTCCCAAACACAACGCCTTAATACATACCTCTCCCAAACACACACTTCCCAAACACAACGCCTTATCATACTCTCCCAAACACAATTAATTTCAAACACACCACCCCATAGCATACACCAAACAAAGCACCACCTCTCAACACACCATCCCAAACACAACGCCTAATATACCTCCTCCCAAATACACCAAATTTCTCAAACACACTGGCTTCCCAAACATACCAATTTCAAACACAACGCCTTAATACATACTCCTCCCAAATGGCACCACCTCTCAAACACACCCACCTCCCAACACAGCCTTTATATACCTCCCAAACACACCATCAAACACATCATATATTCCAAACACACCACCTCCTAAACACACAGCCTTGAATGTTGGCACTTCCTCTAAACACACCACCAAACACACTACCTCCCAAACACACACCTTCAAACACACCCACCTCTAAACACACCACCCATTACACACCTCCTCCCAAACATACCCACACCTCTAAAACACACTCCACCTCCCAAACACAACGCCTAATATACCTCTCCAAACACACTCCACCTCTCAAACACATAATTTCTCAACACACCACCTCCCAAACACAACGCCTTTAATCATAAGGGCCTCCTCCCAAATACACCACCTCTCAAACACACCACCTCCCAAACACAACGCCTTAATATATACCTCCTCCCAAACACACCACCTCTCAAACACATCATATTCCAACACACCACTCCCAAACACACAGCCTTAATACATACCTCTCAAACACACTCCACCTCTCAAATTTGCCACCACCTCCTCAAAACACACCACCTCCCCAAACACATAATACATACTCTCCTCCCAAACACACCACCTTCAAATACCACTCCAAACATGTAACGCCTTTAATATATACCTCCCAAACACATACTTCTCCACTCCCAAACACACATATTGCCTCCTAAACACACTAATTCTCTCAAACACACTACCTTAATACACACTTCCTCCTAAACACATCACACTTCAAACACATTCACCTCCTAAACATAATGCTTGCATATATACCTTTCTCCCAAAATATTACCTACCTCTCAAACACATCATATTCCAAATATACCACCTCCTAAATACACAGCCTAATACAGCCTCCTCCCAACCTACCACCTCCTGCAATCATTTTAATACACAATTTCCTCCCAAACACACCACCTCTCAAACATACCTCACCTTTTACTACACACTCCACATATCACATTTCAAACACATCGCCTTTCAAATACACCACCTCGAATACCACGCCTCACGCGTACTGCCTGAAACACACCTTCCAAACACGCCAAGAGTGAAGCAACTGCAAACTCGGAGAGGCAGTCCCACAGGAAGAAACACAAGTTCAACTCTCACAGGCTTTGGAGATGAGGGTGGAAGAGTGTGTGTGTGTGTGTGTGCGTGCGTGTGTGTGTGTGTGAGTGGCTAATGTATGCGTGTCTGGGGGTAGCGGATAGGTCAAACACTGTTCCTTATCCCTGTGCAATTGACAGGATGTGAAGTGATTTTAATGCAGATGTCAAAGTGAGCATACAATATGAGTATTAACATTGTAATAACTATAACTACATTATTGCTATTAGTCATGAGCTTGGTGAAAGTACATAGTCATAATATACATAGGAACGCGCTGTTCCGATATGTGGATCGGATATCGGTCTGATAACGACTCAAATAGCTAGATCGGGTATTAGTGTCAGAAAATTACAGGACTGTGTTTAAACAAATCATTTTTGTGATGTTATTTTAATAATAAATAATTTATCATATACATATGGGTGTGTAATTATTACATTGTGTTAGTTAGGAACACAGTATTTAAGCCGGCATCAAAGCGCTACCAGAATAATCTTGTCTCTCACTACAGAGTGAAATATACACAACGACATCTAAAGCTAGTGTTGATCGATGCATGCCTAATAAAGACCCTACTATATATGTTCTGTTTATTTAAGGCCTTGTCTGTTTCTCTGCATCTTTTCCTACCTAATGGGTGACGGTCAAACAAATATACTGGAGAAAAGAAAAGGCGCAGGAGGGTGACCGTTTAGTGGACGACACGACTGTATAAACACACCACTGTTTCATAGAGAAGTCAGAAAACACTCCGAGACGGTCAGCGGGGACATTTTATGGAGTCATAAGCATAAGCCAACCTGAGCTCGCTCTCTCTACTCTTTCAATACTCTCGCTCAATCCCTCATGGTCTCAGATGTTTTTTCTGTCCTCCTCCTCCTCCTTCCTTTCACCTTCTCTCGCTTTCTTGGTCTCTCACTAAAGCATGTTTGTCAGCGCAGCTTGAGTCTGGTCAGGAAAGTTTTACTCAATGAAAACCAAATGCAAGTCAGAACACGTGAAGTCAGACCTGCGTGTATTAAATGTTTAGGAAAACGAAAAGGTGGTCAGTGGTGTAAATCGCAGGTTTTATCACAATATGATATATTGATTTAGTGGACAACATTTAGATGTTGGCTGATGTCATAAAGTCTGCTACAATACGATTTTGGTTCGATTCAAATCAGGAGCGATATGAAACAATATCATATGCTGATTTAATACAGTCGGTATTACCAATTATCAGTTTTATCAATAAGAAGCAATTAAAATATAATTTGACATTTTTATTCCTTTAGCCAACATGCAAATGAAAAAATAATCCTCACGTTTAATAAAAATAGACCTTCTGTTCAATATAAAGTGACATAATATGTATGATATTTATGTTCAAAGTCTGGATGTATCGTTACACCCCTAGTAGAAGTCCTGATTTCTGTTCTGATTTCTGTCAGAGTTTGCGCAGGTTGTGTGTAAGGAGTGTGAGGTGTGTGTGCGAGTGTGAATGCTGAGGTCAGGTTGTGGTCGGATCTGGGCTTTACGTCAGTAAGCGGCTCGGCATCTGTCACCTCGCCAAATTATACGCCGATTGAGCACTTTAGTGGTGAGAAAAAGGATTAAAAGTGTGTGTGTGTGTGTTATGTCAGAGAAAGAGAGATTGAGGTCAAACAGGTTAAAACTGCACTTACAAGCACATTAAAAGTTATTAGAAGCCAGAGAGCAGACACACATCTATCTATCTATCTATCCATCTATCTATCTATCCATCCATCCATCCATCCATCCATCCATCCATCCATCCATCCATCCATCCATCTATCTATCTATCCATCTATCCATCCATCCATCCATCCATCCATCCATCCATCCATCTGTCTATCTGTCAGTCTGTTTATTTGTCTATCTATTTACCTATCCATCCATCCATGCATCTTTCTGACACACGTCCATCCATCCATCTTGGGATTTTGGTTGTTTATTAACACACTAGCAAGAAACGAAAACAGATGAACGGCCCTGTGATGCTTAACGAGAGCAGCCAAAAAATGGCAAAGAAGAGCGTTTCTAACTTGAAGGTGGAAGCAGCGGAGTTGGACCCATGATTGGAAGGTCATCAGTTCAAGTCTTGGACCGGTAAAGTTACCACTGAGGTACTCCAAAGTGAGTGCGCCCTGCCAATTGCTTCCGGTGCTGCCTCCACTGCTCCCAAGGATGGGCTGATACAGAGGTCAGCATTTTGTTGTGGGTTCACTGTGCATGTGGGTGTGTTTACAATGACAATAACCACTTACTTAAGACGGTTGACCACCTGCTCACGTGACCCGCACCTCGAACTCACACTTTCACTAGCGAACGCCAACCTTGGGGTGTGGAGAACGCCTCTGCACCATTTCTTCACCAGCCCCCCCCCTTGTGTAAGGTTGGCTTATCGAATATGTCACCACAGCGATACCCCACTTACTGTCAACCTCCCCACTGTTCAAAGTCACGGTCAGGCTTTTTTTAGGCCAGGCTCACCTTGAATACATAGGCGGTGCCATGGCAACCACCGTATTACGTCGCCGGGAGAGGGCCCGCTTAACGGCAAGGCCGCGGTTCGCGAAGAGCCGGTTGAGGCTTATCACAGATACCGCCACTTCACGGCATCTTGAGACGACGGGTCGAGTTGGTATTAGCGCTTATACGATCAAACGCATCGCAATGTTAAGACAACATTAACGCGTGTGATTTCGTGACGAGCGATGAGCGGATCGTCATGTGTGGCAGGGTTGGTTGTCATAGCGAGGGGAGGAAGATGCTGTTCCACAGCTCTAATGAGATTTAAATGCCACAGTTCAGTTTTCTGTCCTGTAGATCCTGTTTCCAATTCTGTTTCATAATTCCACTTCCTGCCTTTCAATGTTGATTATTGAAAGTAATTAATGACTGTAGATAGGCAACAATGCTAGGTTGCTAATGTTGTTGTTGCTAAAAGTGAATGGAAGTGAGTGTGCCGTTAGCTTTAATCGCAGATCTGACTTTCAGGCTCTTGTGACTTATAGCGAACAAAAGCTAACGTTCGTTTAACGTTCGTTAAATGTGCCAAAACTCAAAATGTTTCATTGAGTTCCAGTTTATTATTTTGGCTCAACATTGCTCTGAAAAGTGCTATAGCTGTAATTATTATGATAATTTATGCAATTATTATCGATAATCGCTATCATGACCACAGTTTGGGACAAAATAGCGCCTGCCAGAATCCTTAACTGAGGCAAACCCAATTAGGGTTAAGGAACTTTTTGTATGTTTATCTTTTACATAAAACCTTCTTTTTGTCACTTCCTGTTTAGAGCTTAAATGCTGCCATCGAGTTTGCAAATGTCTGGGGAACAAAACCAGATTTTTCAATGTTGTTAATTGTTGTCTAAACACACAACCACATGTAATTATCTTCACTAAGATGACACATCGCGATGCTGAGAAACTGTAAGCTAAGTTTTTCCTGGGAGATAAGGCCACGCTATTAGAGCTTGTTATGAGCTAAATTGGAAGTGTGTATAAGATGTGTGTTTATGAGATAAATGATGAGATTTACAAAAGAACAGACAAAATTAGGATTAGAATATAATGTATTAACACAAGACGTTACAATATGTATGATGTCTTCCATGTTTTCATTTTGAATCGATGTTATTGGCCCTTGAAATCGAATTGAATCGATGTATCGAGCTGGAAAACGCAACTTTGCAGAAGGAGTGAGAAGATTTGAAGGTTATCACTGTCGCTTCACAGCAAGTAGGTCCTGGGCTCGATTCCCGGGTCAGCCGTGGGGTCTTTCTGTGCTCTCCTTGTGTTGGTGTGGGTTTTCCGGTGTTTATTCCTCCCCACCAAAGTTTAATCCCAACCGGGTCGAGGTAGGACTGAACCTATCCCGAAATCATGGGCGAATGCAGAACCAACCCTCACACCACTTCGCCACCGTGTCGTTTTATAGCCACGATTTCTAAATTGCCCACTTAGGTATAAATGTGAGTGTTTGTGTGGAGTGTTTTATCCCTGTAGGTGTGTTGGCTCGCCCAGGGTTGGTCCTCATTGCAAAATCTTTGATGTCTCAGATAGGCCCGTCCCCACGACCTCATAGGGATTAAGAAGAAATTGAATTTCAAGCACCGGTTACAAAACTCTCTGATACCGAAAGCAACATCGCGATACAATATATCGGATAATTACTATCAAACAGGTGATATCATTTTAAAGAGCCGGATGCTATTTTAAAAATTTCATTTAATATTTTTTTCGCTCTGTTCTTCGGCCTTTAAGACCTTTTAGGTGAACACAGTGCTCCGCCCAGTTCCGCGAGTTCCCCTGATGTTTTATTCACCGCCTGCTCTTCTGACGTTTAGAGAGGGGACAGTTTAGCGCTTCGGTTCTTCTTCTCTTTCTTCGCTTCGATCGGCTCACCCCCTTCCGGTGTCTTCCCTCTCCATCGGATCGACATGTTGTCTTCAGGGTCCCTCTCATTATCTCTGCTCGCTGCTGGCACCTGGGGAGCACTGGAGAGCCCTACGCATCACAAGGCCCATCCATCAGGAGATGAAGGGATGAGAGGACGGAGAGCCGGGGGGGGGGGGCGAAGAGGGAGGGAGTGAGAGGGAGGGAGGGTCAGGGCCAAGTCTCTGTTTCACTTCTCTTTATTGTCCTGTCCTGAACATTCTGGACTCGCACCTTGCTTTAGCACAACCTCGATATTCATGAAAATACAGGGAAGCACTTTTTAGTATTTTGAGATGTGGACGAGATTTCTAAAAAATTGATAATCCGTGATTTGTCCTTGCTTTTTGCTGATTTTGGGGGAGGGATACTTTATAGAGAAGGGTTCTAAGATTTATTAAACTTATTTTTAGAACAGTGTAAAAGCATATATATTTTTTTTAAGTACAAAATTAGAGTATTACTGCAAAATACTTTTTAGTATTTTGTAGTATATTATGTTAATTTATATTATATTATATAGTAACTTTTTCCTTATGGTGTATGATTTATTGCCAGTCTGCTCGGTATTACAGTTAGATTTGTAATAAAAATTACAACATCAATGTGAATGTGGATCTATCATGTATGAATCATAAAATTACAGTGTGATTCATAAATAAATCAGTAAATGTTGAACGATTTTCACATTTTTTTTGCATCTAGAATTGTAAGTATTCACACAACACAGACTTTTTATGAATCATATTCCACATTGATCTGTTGTAATATTTAGAAATAATTGTTAAAGTATATTTCCATATATATTTATATATATATATAATATATATGTATATATACACCTCACCTTAAATCATTAATATACCTCGTCAGGAACACGCAACTTCAGTTGAAAAATCCCCCATAAACCTCTAAAATAGCATCCTAGACCCCCAATAAACATACCACGACGTTTTCAAAAGCACAGTCACATAGTAATACAAGAAGTCATTCAGTAATTAATCTTTTTTCCTACTTTTTTGGAAAAATTCTTACCTTTCTCTTTAATTGGATTTACTGTGTATCTAGGTATGAAAAACGCAACACCATTCACTTCTTATGTATTAAATATTTGTATTTTAGGGTTGTTATTGATAATTTAATGGAGTAATTCTGAATAAAACAACTAGGGCTGCACTCAAAATTATTCAACCTCCAAATTAGCAAAATTGGCTATGAACAAGTCAAACAAGAACAATTTAAACAGCTCAACACAACTAATATTACAAGTGGTTGCTGTACATTTAACACAAAATGTCACTTTTTTAACAGTTAAACTCCACAGCGTCATAAAACTGAATTCAGTGGTTTTCCAGATATGTCCAGATGCACTTTTCTGACACATTTCATGTTTCCAAGCCTATGTAGCAACGTTAATATTCACTCAAAATTTATAAGGTGATTAGTGTTGACTGATTCTTTGATATGAGGAACTTAGAGCTGATATTATTTTGACCGTACTGGGTCTTTAATGACCCGCCCACAACAGTATCTGATTGACTACATGTCACACCATTAGTAGTCAGTCAAAGCTGAAGCCTTGTTGTCACTCACACTCACAGACAATAATCGGTATCGATATCGGCCCTGAAAAAACAATATCGGTCCATCTCTAAAATACTGTACTATGCTATATATATAATCACATTAGATTCTTGTATGTCTATTATATGCGTATATAATGTTATTATTTATTATTTATCTTCTATATATTTGCTTTTAAATTAAAAAATGTACATTTGCAGTCTTACGAATGAACCAACTTTACATTTTGCGTCGTGTTTAATCTTGAGAACAACGTTTCTCAACATTAACTCTCCTTTGCCGAGTTAAGTGGTTAATGACATGTAATTTAACTCGCTGACCAGTCAGCAATTACAGACCGACTCGGCTCCGCCCACTCCGGTGGGCTGACTGATGTAAGTATAATGCACGCCAGATAATTAAATGTAACGCAGTGTCGGAAGAAGGCAAAATTACCTCAACAAAAGGCTTATCTGTGACACGCTATGATCCGGATCCAGCACCACTCGTCCACGGCTAAATGATCTTTTCATAGCGAGAAGAAAGAGAGCGATAGTGGGTGTGTAAGTGTGTGTGTGTGTTTGATCCACAAGATCTCCCTCATGGATGCTATGCGTGGGGGCTGTGGGGAGCGCTGGTAATTACCAGTTGTCTAAACAGACAGACGGAATTAGGGAGACTGACGGGCAATTTTCGGAGCGCTTGTTCAGGAGTGCAGAGCCCAGGAGAGAGAGAGAGGGAGGGAGAGAGAGATAGGGGAGGAGAAAAGAGAGATGGAGAGACGAGGGAGGACGAGGGAGGGGTGTTACCTGACGTCGCTTTAGTGCCCCGTCGTCTTCTTGACGAGCCACGCTTTCGCCCCCCTGACAGGATACAACTTGGCCTCTGGCCTGCATCCTTCCATCTTCCTCAGTCCTACTCTCTCTCTCTCTCTCTCTCTTCCTCTTCTCTTCGTTCAGCCTTTCCCTCATATTGTGGAGAAGGTCAGCGCATGCAGACGTCCTACTGAGGCCTCTTACGTAACTTGACCTGGTGTATAGATATTTTCAGCCAACAGCATCTCCGGTTTGTTCAGTTTGGACGGCCAAGCGTGAACGTTTCCTTGTCTTTTTTTGTGGATTGTGTTGATGAAGCATCAGCCGTAATGTTATACCTGGAGCTCGACCGATATCGACGTCGATTATTGCTAGTTAACAGGGCTGATAACCGATATTTGGAATGGATTAAAAGAAAATCTCTGTCATATTTTTGAATTTTACAAACGTCAAGCTCAGCTGAAACTCTCCTCTCTCCTCTTCTCCTTCTCGGAGCTTCACGCTGCGCTTGTGTGTGAATGTTTTGTGAGTGACAACAAGGCTTGAGCGTTGATTAGCTACTACTCGCGTGACATATAGCCAGTCAGAGACTGTTGTGGGCAGGACTTTAAAAAATGAAGCAGTGAGTCGAGAGCAAACGGCACAGAGAGAAGAGACGGCAGTGGAGCCACAGTAGCACACCTTGTAATTACTTAATATCGGTGATGGTCAAAATTATATACTGATACCGATAATTGGCAAAAAGCTTGGGGACCCATTGTTGGTAGTGTGGAAGGTAGGATTCAAATACACGACCTCTTAGTCAGGAGATGTCCTAACCACTAGTTCGCCACCACTCCATGACTATAGATGATTTCCTGCTTAAAGTGGCACCTGGCGGTGAGGGATATGTTAAGCAGCAAGTGAACATTCTGTTCTTGAAAGTTGTAGCGTCAGAAGCTTAAGGATTTGAGAGACTTTGACATGGGTTACAGCATCTTTTGGGGCACCCTCCTAATATAATGGTAGGGGAAACACTGGGACACCCGCTTCTGGACCAAGAGATTGTTGGTTTGAATTCCATCTCCAGTACTACCATCACTGGGTCCCTTAGCAAGACCCTTAACCCTAGAAGTTGCTCTCAGGGAGACTGTCCCTAAAATTAGGGAAATGGAAGTCACTCTGGATAAGAGTCTGCTAAATGCTGTAAATATAAATGCAAACGAATCCCAAAGACATGCCAAAGTGCAAAATGTTCCCGTACTTTGCACCAAACTGTCCAAAATCCACCCTGAAAATCTTTGTAGCCCCTACTCTGTACTGTGGGTCCAGTCAATGCCAGTTGCTTGAGTGAAAAATGGAAACATTGAAAAGTAGTTGAAAATGTGACTGAGCAGTTTGAGCCGAAACGTGTCTGAAAACATTTGCAATGTGTAGGCAGGATTTTTTTTAGTTTGTGAAGAGATGTATCAAAACTCATTGTCATTATTTTGGACCGGGGTCAGGGAACAATACTAGGAGAGTCAGAATTGGCTTTTTGACAGAAGCAGAAGAGTTATTTTTTCTGCCAGAAACTCAAACCCTACCATAAAAGAGTAATTTGCTGTTTCCACAGTGTTAAATCTCTTTAGCATCAAAATGTTCCAAAGACTTTCAACAAAATATTAAATATATAGACCTGCAGGAGCTGTAAGGTTATTATTTGCGTACAATGTATTATTGTGATATGATCAATGATGTTTGGCTGAGTAGTACATGTGGGCCAAGAGAAAATGAGCTTCAAAATGGATTTTAATATTCAGTATCAACAGGTGGAAATTTTTTGCCTTGTTTCCCTGTAGCTGGCTCTCTTTAGTAAAATTGAAAGTGAGTGATTATTTGTCATTGTGAACACACCACAGCACAGCACACAGTGCACCACAACCAAATGCGACCTCTGCACTGGACCCATCCATGAAGGAGCAGTGGGCAACTAACATGGACAGCGCCTGGTGAGCAGTGCTTGGGGACGGTACCTTGCTCATGAGTACCTCAGTGGTACCTTTACCAGGCCTGGGATTCAAACTGAGACCTTCTAATCATGGAGCCTATCCGTTACACTGTCAACTGCCCACAAGAACCAGGTGAACCAGTTAGCTAGGGAGTTATTCATTTTAACAAATGATTAGTCTGAGGGTGCCATGCAGTGTGTTGGCACCTGCCTTGTGCCCGTAAGTTCCCGGGATAGCCTCCGGTCCCTGCGACCGCGATTGGGATTAAGCAGTTCGGATAATGAATGAATGATTAGTCTGGGTGGTGATCTAAAAGTATGTGTTTCCAGCACTGATCCAAAGTGACTGTCCTGTAACATGTTAGCTAGCTAACTTTCTTCAATGTTTACTCCCAGGCGGGAATGATCCGGACAGAGCAGGAGGAGTTCTTCATCGAGCCAGTGGAAACGGGACATAACGTGATCGCTCAGGAAGATCAGGGCGATGGGCGTCCTCACATCGTGTACCGCTCCGCTGCCGTGAAGAAGCCACCTGTTAGCCCGCCGGCCGCTGACTTTCACTCCAGAGGTGAGCCTTGTTTTTGAGTTTCTTTGGCTACGGCTGAATGGCGGATTGGATTCGGAATGGCTTCTTTTGTAATGCGAGAACCTCAGCACTTGTAGATTTGCTTGGTTTACATGAGAGCACTTTGTTGATCATGAACAACATGGTATTTTAAGGGAGAGGTCATTTATCATTATGTGTATCTCAGAAGAAACAAGTTATTCATCCAAGTAGTATCCAACATGTGCAGCAGGGACCTGATTTAAAGACACTGACTGGTTTAAAGTGTAGCTTTATTTAGATTTGTGTGATTTAGGCTCACGTTGGACATTGACAGCCTGTTCCAAAAAGCTACTTAGCTACTCGAATTATGTCCTGTAGCCTTATTACTCTAAGCCAATGGTTTCCAACCTTTTCTGAAGCCACCTGTTAACCCACTGGCTGTCGACTTCCATTCGAGATGTGACCCTTGTTCTTAAACTTTCGATGCAGACACTACCGACTGCATGTGAAATTGTTTCTTCTGTAATGGAAGCCTTAATGGAATTAAATGCTAATGAATTGCTAAATGGCTTACAGGAGCCTTTCTAGCAGTTGTCTGCTAGAAAGTTGTTGTGGTCAACCTACAAGTGAGCACCATGTTGGTTCAAGGGAGAGATCTCATTATGATCTCATATCTCTCAGAAAAACCAAGCTGTTCATCGAAGTAGCAGCCAAAATACGTACCAGGGCACGTTCAGACACTGTCTGGTTTTCTAACCCACCATTAGCCATCAGTGTAACTTTGTTTTAAACTTGTGTGACATAAAGCCCACCTTGGATTTTCATGTCCCAATCATTGTGGGACCTGCTCCAAAAAGCTACACAGCTTGGCTTACGTTTTGTACGCTTATTGCTCTTAGCTAGGGGGTTCCCAAACTGTTTCTGAAGGCCCCCCTTTTTAGACAAGAATATTTTCAGGTCTGCCTTTACTCCAACACACAAGTGATTCATTCCTTTGCCTTGCCATGTCCCCATCTTGACCCCCCCAAACCCTCCAAATAGCTTTGGTCACCCCCTTTAAGAACCTCTTCTTTAAGTATTGATCTGAGGCCGCAGTTGCTATTGTAATTGCATGTACTGGACACTTCGATTGTGTAACTCTGTCTCATTTGACTAGGTAGATCAGTATTATCTTAATTATTCAAAAGGCCTTCCAAACAATGGCCTCGCTCCAACGGCAGCTGTGTTGCTCTTGTGCGGAACTGCAAGCAATATTGCTGCCAACACACTGCCAAGCGCCAGCCGGCCAAAAAGCTTTTCTGTTACTGTTGCACTCCTCCAATAATCACTTCTTGATATTATAATATTACAGAGGATACTGAGTTAATTAAAGATGTGTCTGCTAATTAAATTTCCTTGAAGTCTTGAGAATAACTGGGTGGGTATTGGTGTAGGACAAGTTAACCCAACCAGTAGGTTAACCGCATGCTAACTAATTGCACGAGTGCTAAATCAGAGAGAATAGTGCAGTGCTACCTCATTGTAGTCAGTGTGTTTCCAAACCATTATTATTTAATGGTGAACAACTAATAAGCTACAAAATTACAAACAAAGGCTAGACCTGTTTGGTAGACAACAGAAGCAGAACATTTGGTAGATGTAGTTCCAAGTGTTCTGGTTTCCACTGTAGTAGAGAGCTGGGATCAAGACCAGAGTGTGTCAAGACCGAGACAAGACCAAGACTCTGAAGGGCCGATACCGAGACCAGGGCGGGGCGAGAACAAGAATGTCATTTATAGGTTTTTACATATTTACTTCTCTGTTTGTGCACAGAATAACAGAACCAGTGCTGTTTTTCTCTGTAATCACTTAGATAACCACTACAAAACGCACATGTGCTTGGAGAATTTTCTGGATGGACAGAGGAGTGAGCTGTCTGCTTTGAGATTGGGAGAGAAGCGAAATGCGAAAGTGACGTACATGCTGTCTGTTAAACATTAATGTGAGGATTTGTACTCAGTATTAACAATATAGTAATTTACTACATCACACGCGGAACAAGCCGAGATACATCGAGTATATTCAATATATCGCCCACCCCTAGGCCAGGTTTAATCCTCCTTTTTGGTTTTATTTTACTCCGCAAATTAAAATTATTTTGCCGGTGAGTCTTTGTTTTCAGCATGATCAATTCTCGAGTCTTTGTCCTTTAAATTTTGCCGTTTGCCTTCTTATTTTGAGTTGTTTTTATCAAATTCCGCCTTGTGGTGTCACTTCTAGCGTTTACGGTGCTGATCTTTGGATCTTTCCGATCGCGCCTCTTGCCCACTGTTCATAACATGTCAGTTTCTTTTATACTCTTCGCTTGAGTTCCCGTACATGACAAGCGCCCTGTGTCACCTGACGTTTCCACTCTAGAATCCACAATGCATGAACCTTTGACCTTTCCTGACAAGGAGCGGGGCGAACTCGGAATAAATCGACAGGTGAGCTTTTAAATGAGACGCGTACGTTGGCATGTCTGCTCTTCGTGAGACCCTGGGCGTTGGTTTGCTTTGCATCTGACTCTAATGGTTAATTCCCAAGTGACTGTGAATACGTGAACAGTTTCATGGACTGAATAAAGAGGTTGCGAAACCTTTTCTCACGAATGCGAACGCCCGGCGCTCAGATGGGCAGGGCGACCCGTCCTTGGCAGCGAAACGCTGTGTTTGTGCCTGGCGTCGCGGAGGAACGTAAGCGGCCCTCTCAGCGGTTGACAGAAATGAAGAAAAGATTGGATTATGTGGTACAAAGCGGCAGTGCGCTGCGCCTGGCGTGAGGGGGAGTGGGGAGGGAGATGGATGCGTTTGCTTTCCAACATTTAGGCCGTCGACCGAGCCGTCTGGTTTCCATGGAGCTTGTCAGACAAAAACCGGTGGTGCGGATTGCTGCACCTGACTGATTGGGCTGACCCTTTCAGAATGCGGTTGGCCTTCAAGGTTTATTTAATAATCTTGTTGGTCAAACCGGCACCAAAGCTGGTCTGGGACCACCAACCTGTGATGTCGAGAGATATTCTAGCTACAGGTTTAATAAGTGGTGGGCAATAATATTTACTTTGTTGCAATTTTATTTACGTGATTGCATTGAACGTTTACATATTGTTATCTGTCTTTTTATTCCACATTTTTTCTGACCGCTTCTCCTCCTACAGTTTTTGTGCTAGGAACTCTGAACCGCGTGGGGATGCAGGTAGACACATTTTGGATACCCGCACTCGTTCGCGAGTTCTGTCCATTTTTCTGTCAGTTTTTCCTGACGTATCCGTAACCGTCATGACCCGCACTTTTTCATCCTTTTTTTCTGTCGTTTTCTCCTATTAAGAATATATGGGATTTGAGACTTGAAAGCTTTCCTTCATCTGTTTTCACACGACAGTCAACGCGGCTCTTAAGCCACTTCAGACCACCTCACTGAACACAAATCTCAATCTGTTTTGACCCGCACTCATCTTTTTCTTACTTTTGTCATCTCTTGTTCTTTCCACATTCTCTTCAGTGCATGTTGATCAACGTTTTCATGTCACAGCTACAAAACATGAGCAATCACATTGGCCTTTTCTTGTGGAAATGTATCTTTAATTCCGAATGCAATTAGAAAAATTAAAAATGGTCTACATTCGACAAAGTCCGGTTAAAGGTCCAACATCCTTTTGATTCTCACATGATAATATGATTGGTCAAGAACAATATTAACCGGTAATATTTTATATACCTGGACCAGTAAAGGTACCACTTAGGGACTCATGAGCAAGGTACCGTCCCCAAGTGCTACTGCCTGGGCGGGGCCCAAACGGGTAACAAGCAGATTTTTAGGTTTGAACTCAACTGGGACCAAACAGATAGCTTGACTTATGACAATAAACGATATGCTGATCATACAATAATCTCATAGAGTAAATTACTGTCCTGTAGCTATACCCTCTCATGTCACTGTTGTGCTGAATCAGCTCCGTGTAGATGCTGTGGAAGGTCACAGCTGATCCGGCTCTAACTGCTGTGTAGTGTCACTATTTGTTTCCTCATGCTGAATAGGTTCCGCTCAGTATCGTGCTGTCAGTGTTGCGTGTTTTCAGGTTTGTTTTGCACCCCCAGTGCCACATTTCATCAACTAGTAAATGTACTGCAATACAATTTCTTACCTCAGTTGCATATCATGTATTTTTTCTTTAGCGGTACAATATGGGGTGTAAAGGCCTGTTTACACGTATGCAGATATTTTTATAAATGTATGTTGCTTAAACGTTTATGCCTTTCCTTTACACGTAAACAGAGTTTTAGACATCTCAAACGCGTACTTTTTTTATGCCGCCGAAGTGAAGATTTCGTATGTGTAAATGAGTAAAAGGCAATTTTCTTAAAACCATGACGCCTTTAGTTCTATTGTGTGCATGCCTTAAATACCTTAAATTCCTTACATACCACAAGTGACTATGGCACTGACATGTTGCCTACTATTTACTGACGGAAAAAAACACGATGCAGACAAGTGGTAAACATTGGCATTCGGAATTAGTTTGTTGTTCTGGTGTATACAGAGATTTTTTAAAAACAGAATGTTGTAAACGCAAGTAAAATAATTAACGTATAAAAATGGGTTTATAAAAATATCCACATATGTGTAAACGGGCCTTTTTTTAAACCGCATGTTGTGTAAACGCAAGTAAAAAAATAAATATATAAAAAATGTGTTTTTAAAAATATCCACAAAGGTAAACAGACCATTTTTAACTGAATGTTGTGTAAACGAAATTAAGGAAAATAAACATTTTTAAAAAATAAACAGCGCTTTTTTTTTTTTCCCCCAAATGTTGTGTAAATGCAATTTAAAAAAACATATAAAAATATTCACATACGTGCAAACAGGCCCTTAATGTATCATAACAGCTACAGCCCAGTCGATACAAGATTTGTATGACCAATACCAGTTTTGATAATAGAAAAATAGTATTTAAGTTTTACCAAAAATCCCTAAACTCATCATTATATAAAATATGAGCATGTGATGCTATATTTCCAAGGTGATGCACTTGAGCAGCATCGGTTAATGTGTCGCGTTTCGTCATTTTTGCATCGTCCTGTAGTGCTGAGCGATGTCAGTTGTGTATCATTCTGCTGTGTGGATCTGGGGAGTGTGTGTGTGTGAATAAGGAGGTGGGGGGGTGGAGTAGGGGGAGAGAGAGGGATAAGTCTATTCTGAGCACAAGCGCCTGACTCCAGAGCAGCCAATAAAGGAGTAAAGCACTCAGGAGAAGGGGAACATGTCTGAGTTTCCATAGGAACAACTAGGAGATGGATCTGAATCTGAATCCAACTTGGGTTTGGGCGGAGCCAGACGGCTTGTCACCGACACCTGCTTTTCTGATGATCCCAATTTTCTGACAGTTTAGGGGTTTGTGACGACCTGGATGTCTCATAAAAGACTGGAAAAACGAAGTACATTTTTATTGTTTGTGAGGACATTTTTGTATGTGAGGACAGGCTCCTGTTACTGAGGTTCAGGTTAGAGTTCGTGTTAGGTGTAGTATTATGTACTCTCCATCTAGTCACAATGGAACTCAGAGGAAATACCTCATGACGATAGTGATACGCGTGTGCGTACAGGTTTTTTCCTAATTAATTATTTTTTGTAATTAAAAATAACAATCCAGCAATCGAACATGGTAGCGGAAAGAAAACATTTATTGATAATGCATCAAAAACTAAAAATTGTCTTAGGACTAGATGGCTTACAAGGTCCCAAATATCTCACTTCATACCCAACAAACCCAAATCTATGCTCCATCCTGTCGATGTTAATTTTTTAAGTGAGTGATTGTTTGTCATTGTAACACTATTTGTAACAGTGTGTTGGCAACTAAGATGTTGGAGTCCGAAGAGTGTATGAATTGTAGTTACGGTAACAGTGAAAGTGAGTGGTTGTCATTGTGAACACGCCACAGCACACAACACAGAGCACCACGACGAAATTTGACCCATCCATGAAAGAGCAGTGGGCAGCTACCATGGGCAGCGCCTGGGAAGCAGTCCTCGGGGATGGTACCTTGCTCATGAGCACCTCAGTGATACCTTTACCGGTCCTCGGATTCGAACCGACGACCTTTCGATCGCGGGGCAAACACCCCAAAGTAGATGGAAAAGTTAATTAGAGATGCACCGATCCGATACGTGAATCAGATATCAGTCCGATAACAAGTCAGATAGCTGGATCGGGTATCGGTAGCACTGGGTTGATATATGGAGCCGATCAGTAAATGCGTGCACGCTTAATTCATTATGCATGGGAAGTGGCCCTGCGGTAAAACTGAGCAGAGAAAGCAACGCAACACACTACAACCCTAGCATCAAATCACAAGATTATACTGTTAAATTTCTTTAACACCACCAGCTCTCGCTCGCAATATCTGTGTTTTAATAATAAATAATTTAGCATATACATATGGATGTGTAATTATTACATTGTTTTAGTGAGGAACCCAGGATTTGAGTAAAGTATTTCCTTAAGTATAACAGAATAATCTCAGTCTCCTCCTCATAGAGAAATACATAACGTATTCATTAAAATCTGGTATCAGATCGGGAGTCGGGATTGGCCTGTACCCAAAGCCTGAATATCGGCATTGGTATTGGAATTGGAAAAGTTGTATCGGTTTATCTCTAGTTCAAACGCAGCATACTTCCATATGAGTTGATTTCAATTTCGTTTGCTTTTGAATGTTAACTAATTCTCTAAACTTTGGCTAAAACTGTACAAAAAAACTGTACAAAACTACAAAAACTGTACAAAATATCGGCATTGGAATTGGAAAAGTTGTATCGGTTTATCTCTAGTTCAAACGCAGCATACTTCCATATGAGTTGATTTCAAAATGCTTTTGAATGTTAACTGATTCTCTAAACTTTGGCTAAAACTGTACAAAATTTTGCTGTAGAGAAGCGTTTGGGATAATGACGGTGGTCTAGTGGTTATCCTACCTCTAGCACTATAATCACTGGGTCCCGGAGCGAGACCCTCTACTCCAAGTTGCCTCAGGGAAACTCACCCTGAAATTGGTTAAACCCTAGGTCTGAATGCAGCCAGAAAGTCTGTCTGAAGCTAATAGCATTGAGAAATAAACCATAAGGAAGATTATCGGTGATGCCGTCGGTAGCGTAAGGGTTAGGGAGTTGGCTCAGTGATCAGAAGGTTGCCGTTTCAAGTCATAGACTGGTAAAGGTACCACTGAGGTACTCATGAGCAAGGTACCGTCCTCACGCACTGCTCTTTGGGCACTGCCAAAAATAAAGCAGCCCACTGATCCCTCATGGATGGGTCAAATGCAGAGGTCATGCTTCGTTGAGATACCCTGTGTGTGTGCTGACAATGACAAATAATCACACGCTCACATGAATTGTAACATGGAACATTTTTTCTTAAATATTTCAGTTTACATCTTTGTAGGATGTAGGAGACAAACTAGATGTAGTCATGTGTAGCAGTAAACGTCTTCTACATCTTTAGTCACTATTCCTAAAATAAAATCTAATGTTTCTGGAACATTTCCTACTTTCTGTTTTACTTTGCCTTATGATTTTCATAGCCAGACGTTCCCATGACTCAGGGCCCACCGGACTACGAGTGATGTTCCTCGTTTTTCCCAGAATTCATATTCTGCCTCCCACCACTGAGGTGACTCCTGCTGATGTGAGAGATGGTGAATGAGAGCTCGCTTTTGTGCTCGACAGAGTGCCATGGTAATTACTGTGACCATGCTTCTCTCCTCCTAACGATCCAATCTCAATGTTTTATGTCAACAAAATTATATGTACACTAAACCGGCATCCAGCAGACTAAGATGACCACACTCCAAAATGAAATTTATATGGAAAAAATGTCAAATCACTGAGAATAATGTTAATTCTATACCTGTGAAAAGGAACCGTTTCAAAAGGATGGAAACTAGCTGACACTGATGCTCCTGAGTGAGACCATACAGTCACTCCTTTAACGTCACACAGTGTTTAAAGCATTTTCAAACTCAAGCATAGATGGTCATTTGATAATTTGGTAGTTCGGTACTTTTAAAGGTACCGACCGAATGATGTCGGTACTACTGGGTATCGTTTCACGTAAAATTAAAGCAACAGTTGCCAGGGGAAGAAAGCGCATGCGTGGAGAAACTGCGGAAATCTGAAAACATGGCGACAAGCCAAAAGCTTTCGACTGTATGGCTGCAAAATGCAGAACTTGGGCTAGCAATATGTTGCACTTTATGTTTCACACCTCGTTAAACATATTTATGAGCGGATGAGTGTGCGGTGTTTGATTTTGCGTTGGCAGCGCCTATTTTTAATACAAAACTTATGAGCGTCAGCGTCCACAGCGCTAAGCGCCTTCATGACTCTAAGGAAGACGTTACAATGTTTACATGAAATAGGAACCAACGCGGAAGAGCCCCATGACGCCCCCTTTTTGTAACTTAGCAACAACATGCGCTGAGAAAGCGCTTTGGAAGTGAGGTTCTGACTGCTCTCAGCGCAAAAAAAAAGTGTTCGGAAGACACAGGCTCTTAAAGCGACAGCTGCAACTACAGCGCCTGCACCGACAATCACTCATGCAGCCAGCATCGACATCGAGAACGCCGAATCTACGCCGTCGATAAATGTTCCACTGCAGCTTTAGGTACTTAATGCTTTATCTGTTTTAGTTATTGTTCTGGGATATTTTTAGAAAAACGTTTGAAATTAGTTTTTAATTAGGCTTATTTATTATCACTGTTGATAAAAACCAGGTATTACAGATTCAGAGCAAGGTATCGAAATGAAGTACCGTTGAGTATCTGTACCGAACACTAGGTAGCGATACTGATATCGGTTCAGATGTGAAAGGTACCCAACCCTGCAAATATTGCATAAGGGCCGCTGTTGAGCTTTTGAAGGCCCTCAAGGCTCTCAAACACATTTTTCTTGGTCATTAGAGGACTAACATGCAGTTACTATGTTTGAAAAGCTGTAGTTCAATGTATTGATAATTTTGTGCATTTCTTTTTTCTGGTTCCGTGATCGGAAAGTCACCGGTAAAGGTACCGCTGAGGTACTCAATAGCAAGGTACCATCCCCAAGCACTGCTCCTTGGGCATTGTCCATGACAGCTGTCCACTGCTGAGGTCACATTTCGTTGTGGTGCACTGTGTGCTATGGACCACTTTCATAATGGACTAAGAGGTTGTAGGTTCAAATCCAGATCTATCCAGATCATTCAAATCTTCCACCATTGTGCCGTTGACCCTCAACCAAGGAGATTGTCCTGTAATTAGAGAATGGAAGTTATTCTGAATAAGACTGGATGGACATAATCATCTGACGTGTAAATGATTTGTACGTTTTCTGGAATCTTTCATGTATTGTTCATTATAACGTCTTTCAAAAAACAAGAGGCTTGGGATCATGGGTGTTTAGGCTGCTCCATGGCTTCTGTTCATCCTCTCTAGAGTGCTCTCAGACTACTGCATGAGGATTCGTTCAGACAGATGGAATCCCCAGAGGAAGATTCCGGAATGCATCCGCCTGCTACAAGTGCAGCTTTAACTCGAGGAGTTCCTCTTCCTAAAACCATACAGCCCACCAAACTTTGTTTAATTTCGCAAAAGTCATAATGATTCAAATGTCTGGTCAATCTGACTCATTTTTGGAACATTTTCTTCTGGTAAATTATACATCACATGGTGTTTTAAAGCATGTTCTGAAACCAGCCATTTTTCTTACCAAACTGCAAAGAAGATGATGCTCCAAAATATGGCAGGGCTGCTGCGGTACTTTTCATGGGGCCCAAGAACCTCCAGACACCTTTACATTCATGGCATTTATCAAACGTTTATTAGTTATTTTTTATGCACTCCTCACCCAGTAACGCTAGCTTATTTTGCTCAAAAAGACATTTATAGTGCATTTATATTCTTCTTGTATTTGGGGTAGTCGATAGCGTAACGGTTAGGGAATTGCCGGTTTGAATCCCGGACCGGTAAAGGTACCACTGAGGTACTCATAAGCAAGGTACTGCCCCCAATCACTGCTTACTGCTTGCTGTGCTGTGTTCACAATGACTAATCACTCACTTTCTATTTAATTATTAGGATCAAATTGCACAGAAATAACTTTATTGGGATAGACATAAACAAAATATACACATTAATGCAAGAAAGGCGTATAAGCTTAATGCATGAGAGCCACTGATCTGACTGTAGTTAGGTGGCATATTATTCGTGAGTGATTATTTGTCATTGTAAACACAGCACAGCACACAGAGCAACACAACGAAATGTGACCTCTACATTTGACCCATCGGTGAAGTAGCAGTGGGCAACTTTTTTGGCAGCGCTCGGAGAGCAGTGCTTAGAGATGGTACCTTGCTCATTAATACCTCAGTGGTACGGAACTTGAACTGGCGACCTTCTGATCACTGGGCCAACTCCTTAACTGTTACGCTACCAACCGCCTCTTAGTTGGTACTTTAACTACTTGAATTAAATTTTTTTTAATAATGTTTCAATATTTTAAGGTAGGTTTTGCGACCAAGTAAAGCATGGCAAGCAACTTCAAGCAAGTCTATCGACTGCTTCTGGTTTTAAAGACTTTAAGCAGGAGTCACCGGTCAGTTGGTTTTGGTGAGGTGTGGTGAAAGTGGGCAGTGAGCAGACTATACACCCAAAAACCCAGCGTAGTAACACAGTGTAAAAGTGTCACACTTACACAGGCCAGATTTGTAAATGCTGTTGGAGTTCCTGCACAACACCCACATGAGTGTAATGGTGACTCACTGTGAGCACAGTGGCTGGCTAATCATAAAGCACCTTGTGTTTTCTTTCATATGTTGTTGCGCTCTTGAATAAGGTCTAAGCACAGCACGTTTAATCGCACAATATCACATTCAGCATTTCTCGTGTGGCCATAAGCTAGCGTCAGTGGGTGAGGATATCATTTGTCCTTTCTTTATTTAGAGTTAGTACAACACCTTCCTGCAAATAGACTACCAGAAATAGGGAATTTAAAACACTATGAATACTATAAGGGTCTCTAATTTGAATTAAGACTAGGGGTGTAGCGATACATTGTTGTATATCAAATCAGTGACTAACGAGCTCATGGCATTGATCCAAAATGAAAAATTTGACATATATTCAAATATTACTTTGTAACCTGTAATGTTTCTTTATATAAAACAGGATGTCCATTTTTTAAAAATAAGATACATCTTACAAATGATATTTTTGTTGCTTTTTGTAATTTTAAATTAAATGATTGTGTTAAATCCGTGCCTGTTTTTGTCTCATATCAGTCCTGAATTCAGAATTACAGACTTTGTGATATCAGCAGACGTTGAATCGTCGTCCATTCAATCGATATAATATTATATTGTGAGGAGACTTGTCATTTACAATTCTAATTAATACCAATTATCTTTTATAGAATTGATATAAGATTAATTTAAGATTAAATTTAAGATTTAAGATTAATTTGTAACACATTCAAAGAGTTGATCTCAGTGACAAAAAAACGTTTTAATACAAGAAAAGATTGTGGATTTAAAATCAAGAAGATCAAGGTCAAGAGGCAGCAACAGTGCCCCTAGTGATATGATAGTGCAACAACTTCTAGGATTGTTATATTTTCAATCATTCATTCATTCATTCATTCATTCATTCATTCATTCATTCATTATGCAAATCGCTTAATATTATTATATAATGTACTATAGGTGTACTTTATACATTAGTCACATGGAGTCTTTTTACTAATATAATTGAATATATTTAACTATTATTTAAGATTCAAGATTTAAGATTCAAATATAAAATATAGAAAAAAATCTTCCTACAATATACATGTGTATATTATGGTAAGAAACTATGTATGTGAAGTGCAAGTGCATTGTTGCAGAATGAACAAATAAGCACACAGTTCTTTAAAGACGGGTACAGATCATATGCAGGCCATATCAAGTTTTGGTAATATTGCCATATTTATTCTAATTATATAGTTATTTTATTAATTGTGCAGTCTTTAGTTGTAAAACTAGTTGTTGAGTTAGTAAGAAAAAGGATAAAAAGGTCAAATTTATGGAACCCTGTTCTCTCTTTCCACATAAGAGACGTCACTAACACGACATCACCAGTGTTGGCCAAGTTACTGCCAAAATGTAATAGATTATAGATTACTAGGTACTGTTACTTTAAAGTAATTTGGATATATTACAATATTACTGAATTGCAATGTGTTACACGACTCCTGCATTGGACTTAATGTAGTTTACTGCTGTTCATTCTACATCCAGTGGAGGGCGATGTGCTGTAGCATAATGACTGTAGCCATACATGTGTAGAAAATAGCTCTTTTACTTTGTGCCAAAGGTCTCGCGATGTTGGTGATTTGTTCCTGTGAAAATAAAACAGCACTAAATTTCAGAGTAAAAGTCTGTTGAAAGTGTGTTTCTGAAATATGCAGCAAGTATTTTACTGAAAATTTATTTATAAGACTTTGTATTACTGTGTTACAGCAAAAAGTAATACATTACCGTAATTGTGTAACTTTTGTAACTCGTTACTCCCAACACCGGACATCACTGTGATCAGTGTGAATATTCGGGTGGGGGCTAAAAAAGATAAAAGAACAATCTATTCGACCAGCACGTATGGCTCCTCGATGACTTCTTCTCCAAGCCGGAGGGGAAAAAACCAAGCTCTTAATCCTGCTTCTAGACGGCTAACGCTAGCTGCCTCCCACACAGCCACTGCCAAAACACATTAGCTCTCTCTCAGTGTAGCAACAGTCCACTTACTAGACAGAATAAAGGGAGGGAAAACAGAGGGAACCAAACTCTGTCTTTCTTTGTGTTCCTACTTTCAGACTAATATTTCTTTTAGGAGGTCAGTGAGAGGTTAACGTGTCTTGTCAGATTGCTGAAATGGGTTTTTATGCATTGTTGTACGGCTATTGGTTGAGTTAAAAAATAGTTAAATGTAAGAATGATAAAATAAAAAAAGCCTGGACATTTATGGATTGGAGAAATGGGGCGTGTAATCAGAAATGTGGACAAATAACATGTTCTGATAAATATTTCTCACGCCCTTATGTAGCTCTAAGTTAGCTCACGGGGCTCGACAACAACGTGCCATACAGAAATTAAATTTATTACAGGGTATTGTAATGTATGTTGTTAAAATTAATGATATAAAAATGTAAAAATGTCTTACGCAATATGTTACTATGTGATAAACTTATATTTCAGTTATACATTGACACATTATTGTATTTTAAAATAAATTAAACATATGATCTCACAGTGGTACCTCTGTACGCAAACTTAATCTGGTTCACTCCTTTTTTTTAATTTGTGCAGTTGCAGATTAATATGAATTACAATGTTTAAAATAAATTCTAGTGGAGTTTGGAAGCAAAACTTACTCCAGAGATCAAGTTCCTGTAATTAGGAATTTAGTTGCTTGATTTTATTCTCGGCAAAAAGCACTTTTTAAGCCATGTTATGGTTTGGAAAGGTATTATATGAATAAAAATGATCATTATCACGAGCCACCGCTGTATTTGCATGAACAGTTGTCCTTTCTTCTGTCCATGCAGGTACTTGAAGGTCCTTGGGTATGTTCCGCACGATCGTTTCCGTCCTGCCGCTTTGAGGCCGAGTGTTTTGGATTTTTTTGTGGGGAGTTCTTTCGTGGATGTGTTTGAACTGGCCAGATTACAGAGCAGCTGCTTTCCTGCAGGTTTTAGTGGCTCTTTTGTACATGGAATCTTCGACTGCACAACATCTGTTCCAGAAGGCCTAATATTACAGAATAATAATAACAACACGCCCGGTCTCGCCGGAGACGCCGCAGGAAGCAGCTGCTTGTTGCGCTTTCCTTCACCAAACCCTCTGTAATTTCCCTCTCTCCCCCACCACCTCTCTCGCTCTCTCTCTGTCTTCTCCTGGTTTCTCCTGTAACGGTGACTCCTGTAGCCGCTTTATGTAAATAGCACAGCTGTAATTTTTCTTTAACGTTTGCTGGTTATTTCTGGAAGCAGAAAGGGAAAAGGAGATGAAGGTGGAATGATGTGGTGAGGATTAATATTGAGTTGTTTTGTTAGGGGTGTAATGATACATTGATCTATATCGAGAAATCGGTTCGGTGATCAACGAGTTTTGATCCAAAATGTTATATTGAACGAGAAGATTTTCATTTTGATTTCAGACTGAGTTCAGGAACACATACACACACACACACACATATACGATCGCGCATATGCATGCATACCCACACAAACAGACACATACATATACACATGCACAAACACCCATGCATATGCATGGACACACACATGCGTGCACACACGCACACACATACATATGCATGCTGACACACTCACTCAAACACTTACACACACCTGCATACACACACACACCCAACCACATATGCATGCACACACAAACACACACCTGCATGTACACACACACAAACAGAAACACTCACACTGATGCATGCACACACACACTCACACTCATGCATGCACAGACATACACTCACACTCATGCATGCACACCCAAACTCACACATATATGCATGCACACTCACATACACACAGATGCACGCACACACACATATACACATTCCTGAACACAGATGCATGCACACACACACATACACATTCCTGAACACAGATGCATGCACACACACACACACATACACATTCCTGAACACAGATGCATGTATACACACAACTATACACACACACAGCACTATACAGCCATCCTACAGAATGATTATAGAGTTGGTTTTGCTCCCTGTCAAATGTTTAAAGTAAAAACTGGTGTGATGTGAGATGTGATGTGTTTATTAGAATCTCTCCTCTCGTGAGTGTGTAATTGAACCATCGCTGCCACAGCCACACCACTGTCATTACAAAGAGAGAGGCATCATGGGAAAGAGCCAGGTCGGAGTCTTCCAGCAAGCCTCTGGGTTAAACAGGGAAATTGGTGATTACTGCTTTACGGTGAAAGCATTTTGAAAATTGGTTAACACTTGCAAAAGATACAGAAGCTTTTTTAAAACCTACATTGCGCTCTCTCTCTCTCTCTCTCTCTCTCTGTGTACATCTCTGCGTTTGGTTACCAGCCACACACGTGGCACGTTTTCTATTAGGGATTCATTCCGTCATGAATTTGTGTTAATAGATGTTGCCTTGCCCTTAATTAGAGGTGCTGTGAGCTAATTGAATGCCCGGTTGACACCTCTGGCCTATCAGAATTCATTAAGCAATTTCGTGTTAGTATTCGCGACTCCCTCCAGAGGAGGACGAAGAGAAAACATTCGGAGAGCAAGGTTAACGTTTTACAATCTATGGCTCAATGCCACGTTCACTTTTAGTTTGTTCCAGACACATTCACCACATTAATAGAATAGGAATAGGAGCTAAACTGGGAGTGCTTTTTTCGTACCAAAAGCATTCAGTGACGACCTCTTACAAAATTCACAAAGTTTTACATTTGCATTTACAGCATTTCCAGAGTGGCTTAATTTTCCCAATTTCGGGGTGAGTTTCCTTGGAGCAACTTGAGGTTAAGGGTCTCGCTCAGGGATCCAATGGTGGTAGTGCTAGAGCTAGAGTTCAAGCCCCTTGGCCTCATGGTCCAGAGGTGAGTATCCTAACCACTAGACCACCATCATCACTCCAAATATCGCTCTTAGTCACTATTCACCACCGGTCAAGTTTAGTACAGGTTTAGCAACTTTAGTTTACACATTGATTTAAGCATGAGTTCAAATGCCAACAAAATTGAAAACACTTTAGATGGAAGTTTGCTGCATTTGATCTAGGGATGCACAGATCCAACCTTTTCTGTTCCGATACCAATTCTAATACCTGTTTTTAATGAATAAGTTGTGTATTTCTCTTTGAGGAGGAGATTGAGATTATTCTGTTATGCTTGACTTAAATCCTGTGTTCCTCACTAAAACAGTGTAATAATTGCACATCCATATGTATATGCAAAATTATTTATTATTAAAATGACATCTCAAAAATCGTTTGATTAAACACAGTTGTGTAATTTAGTGACGGTTCCTAATCCTGCGGCGCTAAAACCATCAGGAACACGGAGACTGCCAGCGAGAGTTGATGTTGTTAAGGAAATTAAACAGTATAACCATGTGATTTGCTTTTGGGGTTGTAGTGTGTTGCGTTGCGTGTTCTGCTCATTGTCATATCATCATGTAGAAATTAGCACACATGTTGAACAATAAACCAGCTTTACCACGGTGGCACTTCCCATGCAAACATAGAAAAACCTACAATTGAATTGAACAGATTGGCTCCATAGATCGGACCAATGCCACCGATACCCGATCCAGCTATTTGTCGTTATTTGAACTAATAAGTGCTTGCTCTTAGGGACAGTAGCTTGCTCATGAGCACCTCAATGGTACCTTTACCAATCCAGGACTTGAATCGGTCACCCTCCGATTATAAGGCCAACTCCCGAACCGTTACGTTACCAACTGCGCCGTGAAGTGTTTAGTTTTTTTATTTTGACCGATATGTTCAGGTGTTTTTGTAAAGCTAAAGTGTGAAGTGTTTTGAAAAAGTGGACATGGTATTGAGTAAAGATGTGTCCGATACTCTCAGTCATGTATTCAGACATATTTTAAAGCATTATTTTCTGTTTAAAAAAAATCAAAATTTACAATATCGGTATCGGTATCGGACATAAAAAAAGTGGTATTGTGCCGTCTTTAGTATTGAGATGAGTGTAAAAATGACAATAAAAACCAGTAAATTTGTGAATAGACCGTGAATAGACTCCTTGTTTGAAGCCAGACAGCGGGAGAGTCTTTAACGCAGCGTAATGCGCACAAATCGTTGTTGCCAAAACCGTGTAATTACATCAGGATTTACAGGGAGGCACGTCAAAGGATATAAGAGCGCTTTGAGACGGAATTCCAGGTGGTTCACGCTCGTTCCGTTCCACTTCAGCCTCGAGTGTGTGAGCGACGTGGGCATGGGTGTGGGTTTGGAGAGTGTGTTGCGTGTGGTATCTGAAGGCACTCCACGGCCACTTTATTAGATATGCCTTCCTCGTATTCGCTGGCAATTTAAAGTCAATGGAAGTCATGTAAAAAAAAATGATATGATCCAGAAAAATTATATTATCCAGATTGTAACATTTTTCAGGAATTTTATTGGTTTTTCTGGCAACCAAAAAACATCATCAGTTAAATTCCTGAAACATGGAAGAATCACATCGATTGCTGAATCCCTCCAAACAGATGCAGGAGTAAGAATAAACATGCCGTTTTTCAGGATTTTTTGAGAATGAAAATGATACACAATAGATACACAAACTGAACAGCAAGAGAAAATAACTGATAATGGGGAAGAAACGAGTGAGAAACTGAGCGTCATGAGTGACGAAAGTAAAAAGCAAACCCAGGCTCAGCAACCCAGTGACATGAAGCGTCCAAGGCGAGGTGGAAGTGGTGCGGAAAAATTCGTAAACAGTAAAACAAGATAATTGCTGTTAAATTAGCTTAGAACGTGTTCATTGTTAAAGTTGTCACATGTCTTTCCCTGACCCCTGCATAAACAAAATGTTTGCAGCAAGTTTGTGGCAAACTTGTGGTTAATTTGTGGGAACCAGTGGAATTTGGCAGAATATAGTGCCACAAGTTTGCCATTATGAGCCACTAGTGGCAAACTTGCAGCAATGTTCTGGCAAAGATGACAAATTGTCCACTAAAGGTAAATGTATTTGCTAGCGATTAGCCAAAACAATTTGACAAATTTACCTGGTGCACAAAGTTTGCTAGAAGTCTGACACAAGTTTGTCACAAACCAAATTTACATGTGAAAACATGACCTCGCTGCAGATTTGCAGCAACATTAGCAAAGGTTAACGGCAACTGTTTGTCAGAAGCCTAACATTTTTGTTAGGGTTAATACTGAAATGTCATTACTTCTGACGGTTGTAGCTGCATTAAGATGTGGTGCACAATATCATTTCTCAACGCTGAAAATGGTTTAACATTTACCAAACTCATGGACAAAGGTACAGAGCTCTCTTTTTTGGACTTACAACGTTCATTTACCTAACAACCAAATCTGTGTTATGTTTCCTAATTAGCATCGTCCTACATTATGTAACAGCAGAACGTCGTCTCCGAGTAACACTGCTCAAGGTTTCGGCCCTTCAACATGAAAAACTGCAGCACATCTGTGCTTTAATCAGCATCGCCCGAACTCGCTCTACAGCCAACTTCACCGCAGTTCGATGGAAGCGATGTGACGCGACTCGGCTAATTATCAGGCTTCGCTTAGGAAGGTACGTGGAAAAAAAATGAAAAAATAAAATCCGTTGTGGACAGAAGGCAGGTTGATCTCAGCGCAGGACATTCTTGATAGGCTAATTAGATAATTAATGCCTGCTATCCTGAAAGGACATTTGTGGAAAAACACAAGGATGTGAGGAAAGTTTAAGCATGAGCGAAGCTATCAGAGGAAATGTGAGGAAACATCAGTGAATTTTGGTGAAATGTTGGTGAAAGTTGGATTTGTTTCGGCCTAAAATGGGTTACATTTTTTATTGTAAGTTAGGAATTGAGAAATGCTAGCTAGACATGGCGTTCGAAAGAGGCGTGGCAATTTTTAAACACACGTTTTTTTTTTTTTAAGCTAATGTTTATTTAATAGCCAATCATACCATTAATGTTGGAGTGAGAAATATTAACGGTCTCAAAGTCAATATTGGAGAAACTACTTTTAAACAGTAGCTTTTCAAGCCTCACGCTACTTATAATGAAAAGTTGTTAAGCTACAGCAACATTCGAGTTTTAATATTGTAGTTAGCAACATTACAAGCTACGGAAGATGGCAAAAGACACGTGTATGTTATTTTTCTTTTCGTTATCTCAAGGTCGCAACTTAGTCTTCTGATCTTGGCATAACGAAAGTCGTTTTCTTGAGATCACAAGTTTCCTTTCTCGTGATTTTAAAATAACAATAAGCATTATCTCGGGAAAACAAATTTTTGCTGTTTTGAGATCATGTTTTTTTTAATTGTGAAACGCTGTTTCTTGAAATCACGTCTAATTTTTATTTAAAATGGCACTACTTCATTATCATCACGGACGAATGCTTCTGATTAGTGTCTGTCTAATGAAAAGGAGGCTCAGACCTCTTCTGTCTCTAATAAAGCCCGTTTCTATTTGAATCGTAGTAAATATTAAACGCAATGTGATGTACAGCAGTCAGGAGATATATCTGCAGTTAGTTCATATCCGTCAGTGATATCGGTGTGACGATTTGTCAGTCTGTCTCAACTTCAGTTCAGTTTCTTTTTTATTTATCATTCGTCAAGCTTCACAAGCACCAAATTTGATTTATTCGCAATTAGTTCTCATCGATGGACAGATTTATTGCTCAGCCCCACCTTCAGTCTGTTTCTCTTTTAATCGTATTAAATGCAATGCGAGAAACATCACTGGTGAGATTTGCTCTCAGGTCAGCTTTTTGAGATCTGCAGCAATGAGGCCTTCGAAAATGAAATGCTGCGTCTCGAGCAGCGGCGCTCCACACGACTCTCCTATTCCGCCTGCTCCGTGGCTCCACTCTTCCGCTCCACTCCTCCGTTCTCCTATTATTTGGCGGGAACGGTCGTGCTTGGACAACAATGATGCCGTTCTTAAAGCCAGTCTGTTGGAATAGAGTTGAGTGGGTTTATCTTTTCACTCTACTTCGGTTCAGGGCTGCGCCGACGGGGACAACTGAGGACACAAAATCTGTTCATGCTGTAAAGTAGGCTGCTGTCTTGTGACTCGAGTGTTATGTGAACTCTTATACAAGTTCTACACGTGTGTATGTGTGTGTGGAAGTGAGAGGAGAGAATAGTTTCCATTCAAATCATTTACGGATCAGATTTTTCTACAGTTAGTTCATGTCAGCCGATCATATTGGTGTATCGATTTATCGGTCATTACCAAATTTAGTTCAGTTCCTTTTTATTTGTCTTCTATCCATCTTGACAAGAACATAATCAGATTTTTCTTGTTAGTTCGTATGGGCTGATAATATCGCCATGGTGATTAATCGGTCAGAAATAACTTCAGATTTATTTTATTTGTCATTTTTCTAGTTTAATAAGCTCCAAAAAAATCAGCTTTTTCTACAATTAGTTTGTATCGTCTGATAATATCATCATGCTGATTTATCGGTCGTTCCCAACTTTAGTTCGGTATCTTTTTATTTGTCTTTTACCCGTCTTTACAAGAACATAATCCGATTTTTCTTCAGTTGGTTCATATCGGCTGATAATATCATCATAGTGATTTATCGGTCAGAACTTCAGAGTTTTTTTGTCATTTTTCAGGTTTCATAAGCTCAAAATATCGGCTTTTTCTACAAGTAGTTCCTGTCAGCCGATCATATTGCTGTATCGATTTATCGGTCATTACCAACTTGAGTTGGTACCAACTTCAGTTTCTTTTTATTTGTCTTTTATCCGTCTTTGCAACAACATAATCAGCTTTTTCTACAATTAGTTCGTATCGGCTGATAATATCGCCATGGTGATTAATCGGTTAGAAATAACTTAACGTTTTTCTCTTTGTAATGTATCAAAAATCAGATTTTTCTTAAATTAGTAGAATTCTTGTGACTTTCTTGTGGGAACAGTTCTCCAGGCTTTCAGAAGGACATCTCAAAGTTTGCGGCTCTCATTTTCTCACTCTAGTCCCTGTACTTGGTCTCATTTCGTTCTTTTAATCTCCTCAATATGTCAGAGATAAGAGAGTTTGACAGCCTTAAACCAGTATTTTTGCACCAACAAGGTGATCCCTATTGAGCTATTAACTGAAAATGCCTTGTAATGAAAGCATGGTCATAATCTTCAGTTTATATAGAAATTTTAACCTGGTTTATCAAGTCTTTCCACAAATCTTTGGACAATATTAATTTGAAAGGCTGATTCTGCTTACGTTGGATGCTTCCGTCAAACTATTTTAGCCTCGACTTGATGTGGTTTGTAATGTGAGGATGTAAAAAGAAGAACTCACATGCTACCTTCACACACGTCAAGTTTTATCGTAACATTTTTGAATTACAATCTTAAACTTCCAGACGTTTCAGGTTGAGGTGGAGCTGCGTATAGCAACCGTAAACGCTTTTCCAGTCGCACTGCAGCCAAAAGACCATAATTTTACTTTAAAACCATGTCATTAGAAAGTGATCTGGAGCATCTCCCAACCTGGAAACACAACTCTAAGTACAAGCACATGCTCCTGGATAAGTTGGGTCCGTGAGATCGGAGGAGGTTTTTGTGGGACGGAGACAGTAGCAGGGTTTAATCTGTTATTGTTTTTCATAGTCATGAGAATCCATGTATCACCCACTCATTCATTCTCTCAAATGAAAACCAAAAAATACCTTTTTAAAAAAAACATTTGTTTCTAAAATTAATAGGTTAAAAGATTAAAATTCCACTGAATCTGTGTATTATTCATTTATTTGTTTTTTAAATTAAAACCAAAACCCAACAAGCCTTTAGTTTTTAAAATATTTATTTCCAAATTCCAAATAAATGGCGTTTCATGCTGTAATGTAGGTTGCTGTCTTGTGAACCGAGTGTTATATGAACTCTTATACAAGTTCTACACATGTGTGTGTGTGTGGAAGTGAGAGGGTTGAGTAGTATCCATTCAAATCATTTACGAATCAGATTTTTCTACAATTAGTTCATATTGGCCGATCATATGGGTGTATCGATTTATCGGTCGTTCCCAACTTTAGTTCAATTTCTTTTTATTTGTCTTTTATCCGTCTTGACAACAACATAATCAGATTTTTCTTGTAATACTTTGTATCGGCTGATAATATCATCATGGTGATTAATCAGTCAGAAACAACTTCAGATTTATTTTATTTGTCATTTTGCAGATTTAATAAGCTTAAAATATCGGCTTTTTCTACAATTAGTTCATGTCAGCCGATCACATTGTTGTGTCGATTTATCGGTCATTACCAAATTTAGTTCAGTTCCTTTTTATTTGTCTCTTATCTGTCTTGATAAGAACATAATCAGATTTTTCTTGTTAGTTCATATCGGCTGATAATATAAAGCTTTTAGTTTTTAAAATATTCATTTCCAAATTCCAAATAAATGGAAAATGAAAATAACTGAATACATGTAAAATAATATCAAATGAAACGATGATGTCTCACTTGAGCAGCAGTAGGAAAAGCCCCACAGGCTCCGCCGTAAGTGTCTTTGGCAGTTTAACTGATAATAATGAAAGGTAATAGAGGGCCATAATAATCGTCACTATTACTTAGAGAGCGGGAGAAAAGAATAAAAAGTGTGAGCTGGAGACGAGTGTTTTTAGTCTCTCGACTCGCTGTGTTCTGTGTGTGATAACAGGGTGAACTTTGACAGGCACTGTAGGGAGTAATCTGAGACTGTCTTTACTGCGTGTGTGTGTGTGTGTGTGCGGTCAGTTGATTCATGGTGTGGTAATGGCAGGGCGGTGTGTAGTAATCCTCGACTGCAGAGACGAGCACTTCAGAGCTGCTGGAGACTTTGCCGTACTGGAGTGATGTTGAAAGAGAAAAGAGCAAAAAAAAATCCACAGTAAATTTACTGTAGAATTCTACAATCTGTCAAATCTTTCTGCTGTAAATTTACAGTTATTTTTCTAGGGTAATTTACTGTACATTTATAAAGTCTGCAGCCAACTTATATTTTCAAATTGTTTCTTTGCAAATACAGTAATTTACTGTAACTAAAGCATTCATGGTGTAACACGCCGCTACAAAAAGCCATGTTTGTCTGTTTTGTAGTTTCACTTTGTTGAAGTTCTGATTTAGGGCTGTGAGATATACAGTATACGGAATATATAGGATGAGAGAAATTAAAACATTTTATATTATAATAGTTTATTTCATGTTTTTTACAAAATACACTGTGTGTTGCAATATGTTTTCATGGATTGGATAAGGGTTTGCAGTAGTCACCACGGCACCACATGGATGAAGGCATAGAAAACACTATAATTTTATATTTGTACCTTAATTATGAGCGCTCAGTGGAACTTTCTGAAGGGAACTCTACCTACACTTGCACTCAAAACAATCCGGACCCTCGCGCTCAGATCGGCCTGCCCTCCCGCTCACAATTCGTCTTAAACTACTACTAGAGCGCTATCAAAAGTGCAGCCTTTTACAGCAGTTCAATGGCGTAAAAGCCCTGGTGTATTTAGTACTAGCACTGATCATATCGTACAGCCCTATTCTGAATCACTGTACCCTGCTCAGTGACAGCAAAACAGACTGAAAGATACACATGGAGAAACATAGCTGACATGTAAACTGCATTCCCAAAAAAGGTTTTGATAAGAAGTGTTTTTTCTTTTTTTTTCAGTCAAAACTTTAAGCATTTCTTGTGAAATAATTGCAGAAGTCGACAGCATAATACTGTAAAACAATTACAGTATTAATATAATTATCAAGCACCTTTACAGAGACTGTTATTTGTAATTACGGTATTGTACAGTAAATATCAAACTATGCTTGCAGCTAAAATTCACCAAAAAAAAAGTGGCTGGCATATTTATACTGTAAATTCACCCTGATTTTTACTGCTTTCTAAACTGAATTATAAAATGAATAAGTGCAGTAGACAATACTGTATAATACTGTAAATGTTACAGCATATGAATATAAGTATCACATTTTCGCACCATCCTTTATTGTTTTTATTATGGATTTAACAGTTATCATTATGTCTGTGGAACGTGCCCATACATCATGCAGTAAGAGTGTGTGTGTGTGTGCGTGTGTGTGTGTGTGTGCGTGTGTGTGATTCCTGCTGTTTAGTTTCATCAAGATGGTTTCCTTGCATAACTCTTCTTGACGTGGAGCACCAGGTTTGGCTCCCGGCCTGAGCATCTGAATCCTGGCCAGGGAAGCACCTGAGTGAGACCAGCGTGTGTGTGTGTGTGTGTCCTTGTTTGATATTTCATGCAGTTTTGGAAATAACCTTGCTTATGTACAGTACAGCACAGACGCTTGATGTATATGCGGTTCTTGATTTATAACGTACTATAAATATATTTTACCATTTAACAGAACATATTGTACATGATTAGTAACGCTCCGTGCAATATCCATATTACGATCACGATCGTCGCACAGTAAGGAACAAACAGTATTGCCTCTTCTTGATAAATATTAATACTTCCTTTATCACTTTTTATAATTAATCTATATTAGAGTGCATGTTTGCTGTTGTTGTGTATGAACCAGTTGCTGCTTCACCGTTTCATTATGCATGGGATAATAACAATAAAGGCAACAGAAGAACACTCTGTACGTGTCAGTGATCTGATGAGGATATGGCGAATAGACCGACGCTTACAAACTTCCAGCGGCCGGGTTAGGCGGCTGTCGGAATGCTCGCGAGTCGGACAGGGATCCGGTTAGGAGTTGAACCGAATGCCTCACTTTCACAATTCAGTAGTGATCTGGTTAGGATATAACGGATTGCTACTCGTTAGCCGTTAGCGCTTTTTAGAGCGGTGGTTAACCCAAAAGTTAGGATTAACCGAAGAGTTAGGATTACCACAATGACCCGAGTTCTAACAGCACACACTCTATCAAAGAGATAAACCCAGTAACTGGAGTACTCACAGTTGATGCCGAAGTGAATCAGAAAAAGGGCTAGGTTGACTCAATGGCAGAGCGATTCGCCACGAGTAAATAACTCCTTAAATACCCTTTGAACCGCGACTGGCCACATCCCAATCCAACTACCAGCTGCGGAGCGGAGTGCGCGTGACAGTACGCAGGTATAAATATAAAGGCTTATATAAAGGGTTGCACAATAATATTGGAATCATATTGGAATTGGCCGACAGTTGCTTTGGTTCTTTTTAAGTTATCAGCATCGGGCCGATGCTTAGATTTGCCGATATTTTATAACACATTTATTGTACGTCGGAAAGGCAGCACTTATGCCAGGCATGTCCAAAGTCAAAAGTGAGATTTTTATATGGCCCACACATGTGTCTTAATATGTATGGCGTTATTTTGTGCCAAAATTCTAAGCACGCATAATCTCTTGTCTTTTAGCATCTCAAGAAATAGCCGGGGTTGTAGGTGTAATGTCTCTCTCTACTCACTAGGTAGTCACTACTCACCCTACTTGACCACATAGAACGGGAAGTGACATTTTCTTGAAATGTTGTGCACTACGAAATGCTCTGCCCTCACTCGACTGTGCTTTCACGCTTGCTTGACTTGGTGCTGCTGTTGTTTTTGTGGCAATATTCTGCCAAAACATCTTGTCTTTCCGCGCTCAGTTCTGCCTTCCTCATTTATCGCCATCGGCAACATCATCGGCGGATATACGTGTGAAAAACATCAAATACCAGGATAATAATTAGCATAGCACGCGTTCCTGCTTATATAAATAGCCAATAAACAAAAAACTACACATGTAACATTCATAGTGCTAGATACAAAAAACGGAATTACTGTAATACAGAACAAAAGATAAATCAATGTTTCAGTAAGTCTCTGTAAGATTAAATATGTTTCAGAGAAGTACGTTTAACTAAAAATCAAGTAAATCCCTTCCCTGGGTTTTCAGAACTGCGGCCCTGGCACCTTTCTTGGCACCTCTTATTGCCCCCGTGGCGATCTGCCCTGGCGTTGATGCCAAACTGATGCCCCAAACCTGGGCCTGGTGACTTTGAGACTGCTGCGACTGGCATCGCGTGCTGCCAAAACTAATGACTACTGGGAAACCGGGCCGGGCTTCATCTTTACCTGAAGCTGCTGTACTCTCTATAATTCTCTCAGATTATTGGTGGACACATGGTGCGGGATTAGAGGGATTCACTTTTGGTGTGATGTTAGAAGAAAATTCTTCACAAATCTAGAGCTAGAGAGACCATACGAGTACAAATTTTTTATTGAATGTTTTTGGAGTGGTTAAAGGTTCGGGCGTTTGAACCATGATCAGAAGGTCACCGTTTCGAATCCTGGACCGGTAAAGTTACCGCTGAGGTACTCATCAGCAAGGTACGATATGGGAAGCATAGACCGATACCAATATCCGATATTTCTCATGTTTATATCTGCAGATGACGATAATAAAACAATGCCACGGCTAACATTTCTAAGATAGCGGCGAGTGTGTGTCGAGTGTGTGCCTTTGCAAGCCATTTAAGGCAGAACCCGAATTCGTGAATAAGAAGCTGGCGAATAAGTAGCCAACTTCAGCCTCGTCGTGCAGCCTCGTTGAGCGCGTAAAGACGAGATTTTGCTTGTCCACTGCACTCTCATAAATTTTGCCACAAAATAATGGCATATCAGATCCAACCACGGACTTTGGACAGCCTGGCATGAGCGTTACCATTCCGACGTACAATAAATGCGCCCAATTACCAGCTAGAAGTATCAGGCAAATTTAAGCATCTGTCTGATGACGATGACTTAAAAATAAACCAGTTACCGGTTGATTCCGATGCGATTCCGATATCATATCATCGTGCGTAGCTAGTTCATATCAAATACTTTAGAATACTGCTTGGGGCAGTTGACATTTAGTTGTGGTGCACTGTGTGCTGTGCTTTGTTCACAATGACATATAAGTATACTACAAGTAATTACACCCTGATATGCAATATAAACACCATCCCAACCAGAGGATCATGGGAGCGGCACCATAATGAAAGGTAATAGGAAGGTAATGTCTTGCCGGTTGGTTAAAACCTCTCTGCCAAATGTCAAAATTCTGTTTTTGAAATTCTCTTTCTGTCCTGTTGTTCAAATCTAGAGGGGCAGTCAGGTAGAGAGGCATAAAGTGAGTGTTAAAACGATAATTAAGCTTCAAAATAACAGCAGAGACGACGTGACAAGCGAGACGTCTCCTGGGGAAGAGAGCCAGGTTCTGAAATCACCTCACGAGGGAAAATTGTCTTTATAGCTGGCAAAAAAACCTCGTAATCCCGTCAACATCCTGATCAGTCAAAATCGGCGCTTTAGAGGCGCGTGCAAAGAGAATTTTCACGAGTTTTGCCTCAAATTTACAAAAAAAATCTTTCTACTTTTTAATCTCTAAGCATCAACCACTAAAGCAAATTCCTGTTTTTTTTATGTAACCTATATGACAATAAAATTTTGATTCTAATTTTGATTCTGATCTTGATTAGGAGCTTGTCGTGAAGGGGGAGAAGAGGAGGTAAATTTGCTTTTAAAGCGAAAGCCCCTTTTAAAGGATCTACTATCTCAAATGCCTCCTGGTCTGTGCCAGCGGCAATTAATAATGTATGATGCTCGCCGCAAAGTTAATTTAACCCAGACAAAGACTGGCAGCTTATTTGCTGATGAGATTATTAAACACACTCTCTCTTTCTCTCTCACACACACATATACACACACACTTGCATGTCCTGTTGGCTGTCTGGGCGATTATTGCTGAAATTGGCCATTAAACGGAGAGAGCACGGCATTCGTCCTCGCCCGGGCCGAAAGATGGCGTCCCGGCGTCCGATTGGTCGAGCCGAGAGAGAGACACGAGAGCGCCTCGTTAATAAATAAAGGCTTCTTAACCTCAGCTCTGCTTTATTACGAGGCCGGCACTTTGCAAACAGTTCACCTAATACAGCCGGCAAGGTGAAAAGGTCATTAGAGTTGAAGCGGTGGGTCTGATGAAAACTGCAGCAATTTAGAAAAAAATCCCACTCGTTATTAAATGGATCAGGCTCATTTTAGGTTAATAATTAGTTAGGGGCCGACCGATATATCAATCTACCGTACATTGACACATCGATTCAGAGATCAGTAAGTCCATAGCACTGATCCATTCCCAGTGATTTTTCATTTTATATCCAGCATGATTGCAGTGAACGGTCACATATTGTTATCCGATTTTTATTCCACACATTTTTTCTTGCGGTGTGGTATGTGCACTCGTTCAGTCCATTTTCCCGTCCATTTTTTCCCCGTAGACTAACATGGAGCTCAAATTTCGAGGCTTTAATGCACACCTGCCGTTCTTCACAAAGCCACCAAATTCGACGTGATCCAAGCTCCCATGTGCCTCTACGCGTGTCTGGAACCGTCATCACCCGTACTCGTCTTTCTCATCATTTTTTTCCCGTCGTCTCCCATAGGGAACCCATTCGTTTTCTCCCTTTAAGAATACATGGGATTTGAGACTCGAAAACTTCCTTGTGTTCACACGACAGTCAGCACGGTTCTTATGCCACCTCAGACCATCTCACTGAACTCACATCTCAATCTGTTTCCACCCGACCTCATCTTTTTCTTACTTTTATCATCCCCTGTTATGAGGTTTTTGGACATTAGGGTCCAAAATCACGATTCACCATTTTACTCTAGGAGCTGGCAAAAACAAACTGGGCTCACACAGATCTTTTCAAGCCACACACACACAATGCATAAGGGCTATCTGGGGTGAGGATCTCAGGAAGCTTCAGTGTGTTATTAGAGCCAGTCTGAGTCTGATCTGATTGCAGTGTAAACGAAGCATGACAGACTGGCAGCTCTCCACTCGTTTAAACCTCACTCTCGCTCTCATCGCACCATTGTTCCTTTCTTTGGCAAACACAATTTCGTAGTTCTTTCACTGTTGCATTCAGAATTAAAGTTGCAACAATATGATTATTATATTGGCCACCACAACTTAAATGTCTAGCTATAGTACCTAGTGAAATGCTTATTATCACAAACAGGGATTATTTTATCCATCCATTCATCCATCCATCCATCCATCATGTGTCTGTCTGTCTGTCTGTCTGTCCATCCAGCCACCCATTCATCCATCCATCCATCCATCCATGCATCCATCTATCGACATCCATCCATCCATCCATCCATCCATCTATCTATCTATCTATCTATCTATCTATCTATCTATCTATCT